>LPNX010946274.1:0-76325 GCA_001517045.1 Pseudotsuga menziesii
ATGAGGGACAGATGAAGGATCCTTTTTGTGTCACGACCACCCCTTGTCCCTAGACTTGTTTAGCTTCGTCCCCTGCGTTCTGCTCATCTCACATTGTCTTAATAGATCACACATATTAGCACAATTTCAAGAGATAAATAGCCTTAATTGTCACAAGAATAAGCATTAACTAAGGTAAAATAATAATCAGTCTTACCTTGACAAATTAAGGGATAAAGTGAAGAAAGTCAGTCTGATTGATATGCTAAGCAGTGTAAAGCAAGGGAAGAAAGGTGATTAAAGATGGTTAAAAAGGGACCAAATCTGGACTCAACAAGACACGGGGGATGACACTAATCTGAATGAAGGAATATGCAATGGGGTTTTGAAAACTGTAGGAAAAATAGATGAAGGAATAGGCATATCCATAGAAAGAGGTGTGATTGATTTGGGTAGACAAGTGGTATTTTGATAGAGCTTGGACATAAAAGGTGTCACAGCAGAACCATCATAAAATGATGTCAAAGCCATTATTGATGAAAGAATTATTGTAGAAGAACATGGGGTGTAATGACAAGAAGGTTGAGATTGAGGAGGAGGTGATGAAAGTTTACCATTTTTACCATTGGTGAAATTCTATAAACCATCACCTGTTTCAATAGTAACAGGAACAGGAGAACTTCTTTCCTCCTCTTCCTCTGAGTGAGTCAGGTCAATAGTAGAAATGGGAATCGAAATCCGCAATTTTTTAAAAGGATTTTCTTCAACCTATGTCTGTTCAGATTGATTCTTTTCAACCATAGTGGTCACTTGGAAAGATTCAGCTAACTGGGAGGTTACAACTTCTTGAGTATTTAGTGACAAAGTCATCCTTCTCAGTTTCTGCTTGATGTGTTCTGAAGTCCGCAAATAGGCCTTAACCTACTATTCCATAGATGTATGGGGAATTTCTCCCATGGGAGATTTCCCTTTATCTAAGTCTGAGCTGGTTTCCAAAGATGCAGTTTTGGATGCCAATGCCTCCTTTGTTGCAGCTTGAGCATCTCTTTCTTCCCTGTCTTCCATCACCCTTTCAAGGATGTCTAACTCCATGGACCTATAATGTTTTACTCTATCCCTGATCGACTTATGGTACTGCAGGATATGCCTTTGCTCTTCTTTTCTCTTAGCCCTCACCAAGACTTGAGAAAATGTATCTACTCCTTGATAAGTGAAATCATCCGTAGTTTCCTCATGAACATAACCTGTTTTTAAAATGTTTCTGCTTTAGGTGGAAATCAAAAATCCATTTTGGGATCATGCTGCATTTTGCTTGCAAAACCAAGTTTAAGTGACACTATGTGGTCACTCACCTCTATTTCCCAAGTAGAAGTGGGGGTGCTTAAGGATCCAAGGGTAATAGGAAACCTAGGCCAAACTTTCCTCTTCGGTGTAGCACATTTTTTGTAAATCCCCTCTGTAACTGTTTGAAATGAGATCTCCTCTAGGACCAACCTGTTCGCCACGACCTTAGGAAGAATGTGAGCATCATTGCTTCCATAAACCCTGATATAGGTGAATGATTCACCAACATACCAGTCTCCCATAGTGGCTATGAGAGCTTATGCTTCAGGTGAGAATGCAGGGGCTTCTTTATTGAAAATCAGAAAATACACCCGGCCGAGGAAACTTTCACATATATCATAAAACCTGGCTACATAGTTAGTATTCCATAGCTTGGAATGATCAATATGAACAGGGGGTTCTGGTAATACCCAAATCCATCCCATATTAGGGTAATGGAATTCAACACAGAAGATGTCCACAATAAAGGCAGTAAGGTAAAAATTGGGCTTTTTCTTAGCAGTGGATTTCTAAAACTCTTGTATGGTGTCTTTGAGTTCATCTGACGGGATTAAGGCCTAGGGGAAAGATTCACCCGTAGTTATAATATGTTAAGTGATGGGAGCCCATTCTTATTTAAAGTAATAACATTTGGGAAGGCCATAAATCCTGTATAACATCGCTGTAAATAGGGAGTAAGGCTCTTTAAACCATTCGACGAGGTACAGTCCGTCTTTCCTCTTGGAAAACTTGCATGGTTCAGTCGTCTAGGACTTAAGCATTTGGTCGAAATCAAATCTAGATTTGGGAGCTTTAACAAAGTCTGCATCGAGGAGCTATCTAAAAGGTTTAAGGGAATAAATCCTCACAAAGGTTTCAGAGTAGAAATTGGCTAACTGAGACCCTGTACTAGTATTAAATGAACAATCTTTCACATTGGTGTGGTCTACAATCCATCTAGCGGCATCATTATAGGGTAGGATGGTCGGTCTTATAGCAATCATATGTAGGCTAGAATCCCTAATTCTCTCATAAACAAGTTGGTCACTCTAGAAATATGAGAGGTCATTTTTATCAAAGATAGAGTAAACCCAGTGTTACAGTTGATTTTACCACACATGGTGGATCACAACTTTATGGCCTTCCCTGTCCCTCTACAGGCTCTTTAGACCCCATGGACCATTTTTGTACCTTTGATGTTTCCAATATCATCCCTAAAAACATGCATTATTTTCTATACGTTACTTTTAAACCTATTCTCGCGTATATACACAGATTTGACCCTTAAACCCGCATACATCGGGATGTGTGCAAAAGGCCAAATAGTTTTGAGGTTTTCCTTGATGTGGATCCAAGTCACTTGTCTCTTGGCCTTCCATATGCCTTGATATTGCTCATATTTGACCTTCCATTACCCCATTGAAGCACTATATAAGGAACCCTTTGGATACATTGAAAGGAGAGGAATTGAAGACCAAGAAAACCATAGTCCATTGTTGTCGGAGCTTATACTTGAGTCTGCATCTTTTTGTCCCTTGGAGCACTTTGTGTTCTTCCCAAGCTTGCCTTTTCTTGTGAGCTTGCTATTGAGAGATGGACGATTGAAGTGGTGGAGGCCCAGGTGGAGGACTCAGTTTCTCTGATTCCCAGATGTGCGACAGAGGTTGTCACTATTGTAATCTCTGATTTATATTAATAGAAATATCTTTTCCTGTCCAATAATGTGTATTTAAATGAGTATTGAATCCATGGATGCTTTTAAATTCTTATATATTATTGATTATATATGCTAGAGTAGATATAACACAACTATATATAGCATGCTTGTCTTGTTTGCTGAATGTTGAGAGAGAGAATTATCAATACAAGCAAGAGTGGAAAAGCTCAATGGGGATCTACATCAACCGTCCTGAATAAGGTATGTTTCAATATCCTTTAGTGTTAGATGTTTGGTTTCTCTTGCATATAGGAAAGGATTGATTTCTGCGATTACTCTATCTATTGTGGTACCCCAAGCCATAGGATTTTTTCTCTGTAACAAAATTGGCGACCATACTGGGGAGTTCCTAGTCATTTCCTTTGGGGTTTTTTATCGGCATTCAATGTTATTGAATTGCTCTGATTTCTCTGTTTTTGAGTCGGGTCTGGGGGCATGTTTTCCTGGTGGTGTCTGATAGGAGTAAATTTTGTCTCAGCTTGTCTGTATGCCTTCTTTTTTATCTCTTTTTCTTCTTGTACGCAAGTTTTGGCTTCACAGTCACGTGTACACGCGGTTTTTACTAGGATATCCACATATATACGTGGTTTTTTTGCACACAGTCGTGTATGCCCTGAGTTTTTCCTTTTAAGGGAAGATTAAGTGTTGCTGGGTGAGTTTTGATGATTGCTGAGTCTCCTTGGATTCTTCTAGAGTCTGTATACACCTATGTTTCTAACCAGAGATGCTTTTTAGTTTTATTTTTATAAAGAATGTTCTTGTCATTGCATTTTCTATTTTTTGTTTTGAGATTAGTGCATTAGGTCTCTTTTACCTTAGTGATTTGCGTGGATGTTTTCTGATAGTGATTGCAGAGTCTGGGGGTGATAGAGTCATTCTTTTGCTTTAGTATTTCATTTTAATTCAAAAAATTACAAAAATATTTGCTTCTTTGCATCATTATGCATCATTGCATTTTGCATTTTGCATGGTACTTGTACTAGGTTTGCTTGGAGAATTATTAGTCATATTTTCATATAGGAATGATTGCATTTTCATTTGAAGGAAAATTTTTCATTTCACGTAGTAGAATACCCCATTTTTCATTTGACACAGTGCATTTGCATTGATTGTTAGGTGTGCATTTTACTTCTTGTTGCGTCATAACACCATTAGTTGCACAATCATTTGCCCTTTTTGAGTAATAAGCCAATTAAAATCAACGCATAATAAAATGAATTACACTCTTTTATTTTATAGGGTGCACCAACAAGATTAGGTTTTAGGGTCTTGGAATAGTTCATTGTGAGTAAACTCTCCAAGACCACTAAACGGAACATGTATGTGTCTATCCAGGTGAGAGTGTGAAATTCCTTGGTATAATTAGTGTTTCTCAGGATCCTCCTCTTACAAGGGAGTTAAGCACGAGGCAGTGTGAGTAGTTAATTATTGGGATGACCCCTGGTCATAACTGAGTAGCACTAGAGATATTTCCATGATTTTATTCGTATCTGGGGCTCTTTCGGGAGTTTCGGTCTTTGCTACCCTGCCCATACGGTCAATCCCGCTTGAGACTGTCCTCCTGAGCATTGATTATATTGAGGTGACCTTAGTTTCCTTACCTAGGTTATCGAGGGGGTACTTCACAGAGGTTATTATGTAGGTGTCTTGGCCAGGTAGGGGTCGGAAAACACAGTCGTTGTATGCGTTGAAGCTGAGGGCCACTATAATTGGTTACGAACCTCCGCTTGTTGTGTATGGGAGTCTCAAGCCTCTCCTAGGTGAGACATACCTACTTCATTCGAGATCTCACATATCCTACCCTTTTTTTCTTGTAATTTGGCTTTACATTGTATAGGTGTATGCTCTGTGTCCGCTAGTTTTCCTAGGGTTTGTGTAATTAGAAAGAGTCTTTTTCATTTTTTGAGTCATTGTGGATTCGGGTACAACACTTCGTCGTTCTCGTCATTTAGCAAGACTTCCACCTTCCACATCTCCTCTTCCTTTGGGAGAGAGAAATAGACATTCCGGGTAGACTACTTCTCACATTGATTCACACACGATGGGATATCGTGAGGATGAGATTCCAGAGATGTCTTCTCCACCTCAAGAGGTTGGGGAGGAAGATCCTACTCCTGTATATTATGATCCTTCACTAGAAATACCTTCACATTCCGGTTATGATCCCTCATTCACCGGTCGCTGGTATTGGTTTCCAGGTGACGAGACTGACCATGAACCCACAAGCACTAGTCATGTTCATTATGGCATGCCTGATATCCCTGCACATGATCTGGCACATAATGTCGAGTCGAAAGTTGAACCTAGCAATGCACCTGAGGTCACTCCTATTCCTTTCCGTGCAGAGATATTTGGGAGCACTAGTCACATTGCACCGTCCATCTCGACGGTGGAAGCTACCTCACATGTTCGTCCTAGACCTAGTGTTAGTAGTCATATGCGGATACTAGAACCGAGACTAGTGACCATAGGGAATACCACTTACATCCCTTCACATTTCACTTTGTCCTCTATTCCTACTCCTTCAAATGCATTTTTGACAACCCTTCCTCCCCCTCATTCACGTGGTGCTTTGGGTCGGAATGTTGTTACTCGTCATGTTCATACTGTGACTACTCGCACTATCATATCTCATATTCAAGTATCTCTTGTTGTCTCAAGAGGCCATATTCTTGTTTCTAGATCATCTTACGGTCCATCGCAAGGATTTCCCCATATCCCTACTTATGGAGCTTCTCATGGGATATCCCATGGGACATCTTATGGAGCTTCTCATGGACAATCTTATGGACCATAGTATGGATAGATCTATCAACCTTACGGGTACGAGTATCAACAACCTGCTTACTCCTCTAATTATGGCTTTGTAGCACCACATAGTGAAGGTACACCACATCATAATGCTTCCATGCAGCCCTACACGAGTCAAAAGGGAGGAGGATATTATGGCCAAGGACATGATATTTATAGTATCCATCCTGATATAAACCAAAACTATAAGGGAGCGTGGCATATACCAGCTCAACCTAGGCTCCCTTTCCTCGCAACGTTAAATTTACCTAACTTGTCAAGACTAATGAACGATCCGGTACCTCATGACTCAGCTTGGAAGGCTGTCCCTAACAAGCTTCCCTCAGACATTCCCAAATTTGAGGGAAAACCAGGAGAAGGTCCTAGTGAAAATGCACTACCTTTCACCTTTGGTGCTCTTCCAACTCCTTACATGATGACTCAATCCATTTAAGGATATTTCAATGCACCCTCACCGGGCCTGCAATGAAATGGTACATAGAGTTACCTAGGGGGGCATTCATTTTGTTCGATGACCTTTCTATGACTTTCCTCAATCACTTCCAACTACCCGTGCGTTACGACGTTGGTATAGAACTCTTGTTAACATTTTGATAGGACAAAGCCACACATATCTCAGACCATATCCAAGAGTGACATAGATGGAAGAGGTTGATTAAAGCTTTCATACCGCTAGAGTTTCTCCTTGAGTGGTTCCTTAAATCGATGCTACCTTACATCATGAAGGATGTTTCTACATCCGGAGTCCAAAACGAGGAACAAGCAATTTTTAGGGCACAGAAATTGGATTTGATTTATGCTCAATTTGGACTATTATATGAGATCATACCTAACGCTCCGTGTTCTAGTTTCGATCCCAAGATTAAGCCTGAACCACATACCAATGGCATTGTGGGTTGTACAAGTACCAAACCTGCAAATTCAGTTGTGAAACAAGTGATTCAATTGTCTATTAATCAATCTGCTTTGGGACAAGCCACTGCTTCGTCTCAACCCACCCAAACGGTGAGTGTACTTTCCGTGCAATCGTCGGACTAGAAGGGAAACCAGCAGCCTGGAAGGAATAAGAAAAAGGGTAAAAACAATCATAAGGGTGGGAACAAGAATGAAAAGGCCAATTTTAGTGACAAGAACGACTGCAATGCTGGGGGGACAAGCAGTCTAAATGTAAGGTTAAGTTTCCTTCCAAATTGTGTAAGGATAACCACCTCACTCACTTGTGCCCTCATATGGAAGGCGCCTCAAGGTTCATAGCACAGGGACCAACTGTGATGACCAATCCTTTACCCCATAATCAAAATATGAACTCGAGGACCCATGATCCTCATTCTGCATCAGGTGGAGATCAAAATCCGTCGAAAACTAGTACTGGTCATGGTTGCATCAACATGGTGCATGCTACTAAGGTTGTGACTCATGTGAAAGACTATGGTTCATCACAACTAGACCTTGGGAAGGAACCCCCTCCTACCGAGAGCCCTTTGCGTATTGAAAACCCTACGAATAAACCTGAGATTGCACCTCGCATTCCTAAGGGAGTCCTGAAGCGTTCAGGGCACAATCCTAATGCTTAAGCCACCCAGAACTATCATTGTTGTCATGGATTTGGGCCAAACTCCTTGTGTGATGTCTGCGCTTGAAGTACTTCAAAGTTTTTCGTCACAAAGGAAAGCTTTGCTTTCTGCTCTTGGGGTTAATGATGATAACTCTTCTTCTGTCATCAAATTTGAAACCATGGGACTACAGCCTTGCTTGCCTTACTATGTGTCTCTTTTGATTCATGTAGAATGTCTTAACATGACCATCAAACGCATTGTGATTGACAAAGGCGTTGTTGCTTCCGTGATGTCTTTGTCGTGTTGGAAGGGTTTGGGTTCTCCTGAGTTGTCTCATTCCACTACCATTTTGATTTCCTTTGATGGTAGATCGTTTTGACCGCATGAAATTCTTCCTTCTCTTGAGGTCCATTTGGGAGGGAAGACCATCGCGATCGAGGTCGAGGTGGTTGATGCGCCCATTGATTACAATCTTTTACTGGGTCCGAATTGGATGTATAGTATGCAAGCTGTAGCCTCTTCTCTATTTCGAGTTGTATGCTTTCCATTTAATGGGAATATTGTTACGATTGATCAGACATCATTCAAAAATTTGAGTTTTAATGCATCGTTAGGAGGTTCTATCTCGATTATCGATCATTCTCAGCCGGCAACTAGGAGTATGGGTGTATTTATGTATCCATCCCTTATGGGGACCTTTAGTTGTCCTACACCCATTCTTATGATTAGATATAGTTTTTGTGGGGCTTCATCTTCATTGAATTCGGTGTCTTTTCACACTACCCATAAGGAAGATCGTTGGATTCTTCCTTCACCGAGTCCTTTGAATGGACCTATCGAAATGGGCGTGTTGTTTCCTGTAGCAATGAAAGCATATCAAGCGAATCTTGATTATGTTGCAGAGCCTAGTCCTTCCTCTTTGTGGACGAAGGAGGAGGACCCGTATGTGCTACCTGAAGGGGCAGTTGATTCCTCTCACATACATGATTTCCTTAATAGTGTTTTTCCATCAAATGAATCTATTATTGAGGCCATGTCTAGGGTTGAGCCACCTTGGGAAGAGTTGCATCATAGATCTTATTTTCTTCTCGAGCTTGACTGTTTGGAGTGTGAGGACTTTAGGGAGATTCTTAGCGAGAATATTGGTAGTTATGTGGTTCCATTAAGCTCTCCTGGTCAGATGGCTGATGGGAACATGGCGAATATATCACCTACTATTCCTATCAATATCTCTCGCGATTCTGGAAAGATTGAGAATGTCTGTATTGGGGCAGAATGTTCCCATGCTAAGATTCAGGTGTATACTGAGTTGTTCAAATATTTTCGTGACATATTTGCTTGGTCATATGAGGAAATGCCAAGTATCGACCCTCGTATTGTCGAACATGAAATTAAGACCTATCCAAATGTGAATTATGCTCGACAACGTTTGCATGCGTTGAATCCTAAAAAAGCACCCACGATTAAGGCTAATATAGAGAAGCTATTAAAAGCTGGTTTTATCTATCCCATTCCCTTGACGAAGTGGGTTTCAAACCCCGTTCCAATTGATAAGAAGCAGGGAACGATCCATATATGCACTGATTTCCGTGATTTAAATCATGCTTGTCCTAAGGATAATTTTCCCACACCATTTATTGATCAAATTTTGGATGAGTGTGCGGGAATCGAGGTATTTCCCTTTATGGATGGCTTTTCCAGATATAATCAGATTTAGATCAAACCCAAGGATCAACACAAAACTGAATTTATTTGTCCTTGGGGTACGTTTGCATATCAGAAGATGCCTTTTGGTCTTAAAAACACTGGAGCCACATTTCAATGGTCTATGACCTTGATTTTTCACTATCTCACATCAATTATTGAAGTCCTTTTGGATGAACTTTCTGCTCATTCTCAGTTGAGAATGCGTCATTCGTACGATTTGAGATTAGTATTCGAAAGATGTCACCACTACCTGGTTAGGTTAAATCCGCATTGCATGAAATCTCGTCGCTTGCTAGGATTCATTGTTTCCAAGGAGGGTATAAGAGTTGATCCCTTAAAGGTTGAGGCAATACTTCAATTATCTCCCCCATGAAATATTAGACATCTTCAATGTTTGCAAGGCATGGCAAATTTCTCACAGAGATTCGTGGTTAACTTTTCCAATTTGACTAAATGCTTTATGCATCTTTTAAAGAAGGACACTACATTTTGCTGGGATGACCGAGACCAAGAGTCCTTTGATGCTCTTAAGCAAGCCTTAGCATAGGCCCCCATGCTTAGTCCACCCGACTATAGCCGTGACTTTTTTATTTCTGTGGCCGCGTCCATGGAGACGATTGGTATGGTTTTGGTTCAGGAGGATGAGGAGCTCCATGAGCATGTCATATATTATTTGAGCCAGAACCTTATAGATGCGGAACTTCGTTATTCTCATGTGGAGAAACTTTCCTTAGCCACCATTCATTTGGTTCATAGATTGAGACACTACATTCTCCTTCGCCAGACCTTAGTGTTAGCTCATGTCAATCCATTTCAGTTCGTCCTCACTAGGATGATGATTGGGGGAAAGTATAATAAGTGGATTGTTATTTTGAAAGAATTCGATCTTGATTTTGTTTCAGCAAAATCGAAGAAATCGTTGATTTTTGCGGAGCTCATTTATGATTTCCCAAGTGAGGAGGAGGAGGAGGTTTATGAGGATACGTTTGTCAATGAGCATATTTTCCTTATCTCAACTATGGATCCATTGTATGGGGATATCATCATATATTTACAAACGTTGAAGGTCCCTACTCACCTTTCATGGATGAGCAATGACGATTATGTCACGTATCTAAGAAATACCTTATAGTGGATAACACTTTGTACCACCCTAGGGTAGATTCCATTTTACATCATTGTTTAACCCGTGAAGAGGTTGAGGTTGTGCTGAATGATTGCCATGGAGGGGCGTGTGGTGGTCATTTATCTGGGCTTTCTACAGCCCAAAAAATCTTAAGAGAAGGATATTTTTGGTCGTTGATCTTCAAAGATTGTGTCAATGCGGTCAAGAAGTGTCACCCTTGCCAGGTGTTTGTATGCAATATGTGCTCACATCCTGCCCCGTTACATATGATTATCACCGTCGGTCCCTTCACCAAGTGGGGGCTTGACTTCATGGATTGCAACCCAGCTTCAACTAGGGGGCATCATCATATTATAGTGGTTGTTTATTATTTCACAAAATGGGCTGAGGCTATGCCCATGATTAAATTTGATAGTGAGACAACCACGCATTTCGTATTCAACCAAATTATTACTTGGTTCGAAATTCTGAAAGAGCTTGTCACTGACCATGGTAGGCACTTTTAGAATCGAATGATGGAAGAGTTGGCCTCAAATTTAGGGTATAAGCAGGAGCACTCCTCTTCTTATTACCCTCAGGTGAATGGACAAGTTGAAGTAGTGAACAAATCACTTAAGTCCATTCTCCAATGAACCATCGCACAAAGCAAAACAAATTGGCATATCATGTTATATCCTACTTTGTCGGCCTATAGGAACCTGTTAAGACTGCCACCGATTTTTCTCCATACTAGCTCATACATGGAGTGGAGTTTGTCTTACCAGTTGAATGTGAAATCCCTTCATTGAAGCTAGCTATAGAGCTTTTACCAGACACTTCCACATTGGAGGAACGTTTGGTCCACTTAGAGCAGCTTGATGAGCAGCGTTGAGATGCCTTAGTAGCTCTAGAAGTAAATAAGCATCGCGTTAAGGTCCAATATGATAAGTCTGTCCGTCCGAGGAGGTTTAGTGAAGGTGATTTGGTCCTTTTTTGGGATCAAGCTAAAGAACCCTTGGGGGCAAGGAAGTTTAATCCCATGTGGCATGGTCCTTACGTAGTCAAACATGTGTTAGAGAAGGGCACCTATGAGCTGGTGGATTATGAAGGGACAGCCTTGGCGGAGCCTAGAAATGGGCTCTATCTTAGAAAGTACTATGCATGATCTTCAACCAGGACTGATTATTGTATATTATTGTACAAATTTTTGCATAGTTAGGTTTTATTATGGTGATCAGGTTTGTTGATTAGCTTTCGTTTCTTATGGCAGATGTCATTGGAGTCTTTCTCTTACATAGGATTTGCTGATGGTGCTAGCCAGCACATTAAACACTCAACCTCTACTGCTTGGGTGATTTACACTCCTACGGGTCAGGTATTGTTTTCAAGAGGTGTATGTTTATGGCCTTCTTCGAACAATGTTGCTGAGTATAGTTTCATTATCGAGCTATTACGGGATGTCATTTCACATGGTGTTCTCTCTCTTGAGGTACGTCTTGATTCGTAGTTAGTAGTGTCACAGCTTAATGGCTTGTATCGTATTCGGGATCCAACATTATTACGAAAATTCTTACGTGTGAGATTGTTAGAACAGCAATTTGACAACATAGCATACATACATGTTCCAAGAATTTTTAATCAAGTTCCTGACTCATATGCTAACTATGTGTTAGATTGGAATTTGTTTCATAGACCATAAGCAGATCACAAACATACATTTTTACACACATGTAAATAAATAAAATCGATCATCATAAAAGTTTTTCATTAAAACATCCAAAATGTGACGTCATAATACATAAGTGTCATAATACAAAAACGGGGCTTCCGAAACACCAAAATATAATACACAGTAGTACGAAAATGAATCACTCTCAGGTCTCTAAGCCTGTGGAGGAGGAGGGGGGTTCTGATTGTGGTAGTACACCATGGCTCTAGCTATTCATCAGAATAACCAAACCCATGCTCGTGGTACACCAACCACCTAACACTGCATGGCCTCAGGCAAGTCCTCGACTTGCACCATGGGTACCCTATGTGTCAAGCATACAAAGTTTGTGTGGGTGCTTTTGAGCATCCGCTCCGCATCCACACCCATGATATCCTCTCCTCTTCCCCTCTGCCTATGACAAGGGAAGCTGTCAAGCCACCGTTGTTGGTGTAACAGCAAACCTTACATGGTATCAGAGCATAGGTCTCAAGTTCAATTCCCCCAAGCTACGCCGGAGGCAGGGTGTTGGAGTATTGGGTACCTCCACATGGTATAACCACCGTACCTCTAGGAATATAAAACAAGTGGTTTAACCACCACTCCTAGTGATTGGGCTTGTGCTGGGTTTCAAATGTTCACCAACATCTGCAAGTTTTGGTGTAACGGAAAACCTTACATGGTGTCAGAGCAGAGGTCTCAGGTTCAATTCCCCCAAGCTATGCCGGAGACAGGGTGTTGGAGTATCGAGTACCTCCACATGGTATAACTGTCGTGTTGAGGCCTGGAAATTCGCAGGCAACAACAGCAAGGGATTCTCCCCAGTCAACGTTCCCAACTAGCCCGTGACTGTTTGGTGTAGGGAATCAGAAACTGTTGAGGCCTGGAAATTTGCAGGCAACAATAGAACAGGATTCTCCCCAATTAACATTCCCAACTAGCCCATGACTATTTGGTGTAGGGAATCCGTCCGGTTTGTGGTCCGGCTACCATAGGTCAAGTAACAAAAACAAAAGATTTTACTGGTTACGGCCCGGCCCACCGTGTATTTTTGTTTTTGTTTTTTTGACTTAATGTATGAGATGCACGTGCCTAACTAAATGCAGGGTGATAAGGATGCAGGGAGCAGTCACAACGTGATGCGTAGGTTCTTACCTCTTGTCTTAGCACTCACAAGCATCTAAATCACATACAACAAGAAATTAAAACTAACTACCTAACCAATCCCTAGGGAGCAGGATTATCATTCATTGGTGAGTAATATATTTTGTACATGCATTATGAAAAGTTATAGATAGATGATACTTCTTTCAAGACATATGAACAATTACAAATATTTGAACAACCAGATAGCCAATTGTTTATGAACAGCATTTATTACTCACAGTGGAAAACATCACAAAATATACTTAAGAACATTCAAACAAGAACATAGGTTCAAAAAGTTAAAACGCTCTCACAGTTAATGAAACACAGCTGAAAATGAAATAGTTCCCCTTCAACATTGCTCATTTAACCACATTGATACATTCCCCATTGCGCTTTCTCCAACAGGAAAAAGTTGCAGTTTTTTATTGTAAAACGAAATAGTTCCTCTTACAAGCAAATGGTTTACAAGTTTTTCCAGGGAAAATTCCTTTCTAAGTTATAAATTTCCAATATTTAAACTACAACAGCAGATCATTTGGGATGCCCCCAAACGTGTGACTTTTCAGTCCCTCGAACGTTTCAGATCCTTCTTTTCTATCTTTTCTGCGCACACCCATGATCGGGTGAGTAACTGATGGACCTTTCAGGTCTGTGTCCCTGTCGCTATTCATTTTGTCTTCTACTTTTCCCGCACCCCTTGAGATCCTGTCTCCCATCTGTATCTTCGCGCCGCGGCAATATGAGCAGTCTTTTGGATCTTCCTGCAGTTAATCAACGTGCCTCATTCACTGGGATAGTATTCTAAAATAAAACGTCAAATTAAATCAACTGAAACGGATAATCCACAAGAAATGGCTAGGTGCACCACTTGTTCTGAGAATTTTAACAACGCTGACACCACTACCTCATCCACCTACAGGCTCGACACCCATCACCAACGAAGGCAAACAGGAAAATCATCAGGGGCTCTCAATACTAACGTCGGAAGGGTAGACCAATCTGCAAGCGGGAAAAATTTAAATCAGAAGTCGGAAAGATAACTACATTGGAAGCCAAGTGCTTCACATAGCCACAACGGCGGGAAGGAAAATACTATGGACAAGCGACCTACATCGGCGGTGGAGCGCTTTTCACTTCGGGTGGCTAATTGATTTGGGAGCCGCAACGATGGAAGCGAAAAGGTTATAAACATGCGACTAGAGGTCCAACATGCATCGACGAGCGGAGCACTTTACACATCGGGCGCTTAGTTGCTTTGGAAGCCGCAACGGCGGAAGGGAAAGGGACAGCAGCCACCGATTTAACATAGTATGATGCCCGATAATAGAAAAAATTAAGTGTTCAGACAGTTTTAAAAATCAACAGCGGTCAAAATCCACTTCACCTCTGAAACAGCGGCCTTTCAGAGATCAATCAGCAAAACCACACTCACAATCTGCAATCCAAAACAACTTCAAACACACGTAACCTCTGAAAACAGGCCGAGAGCCGATATTTTAAAATCATCCAACATTAAAGCATGACCAAAAGGTTCAAAGGATCCAACGATTAAAAACAACGCTAAATCATGAGGAGGGCCCAAAATTTAAGAAATTTGGGGAGAACAATTGCAGCTACAACACGCCACACCTCTGGGAATATAAAACAAGTGGTTTACCCACCACTCCTGGTGATAGGGCCTTGTGTTGGGTTTCAAATGTTCATCAATATCTGCAGGTTTTGGTGTAATAGAAAACCTTACATGGTATCAGGAGCATATTAATCTTGCACATTGATCTAGGAACAAATAATCAATCTCATCAAGAAATAATCAACAAATAACTCAGAAATAGTGTTAATCGGAACCAGAATGGTTTCCTCTCTATATATTCAATAAACAATGAATAGTTACAATAACAATGTCAAGCAATTGCTTGAATCAATGAGGAATTCGAATACCTAAGGAGGTCATTCGAATTCAAGGAGTGAGTCTAGCTTAACTGACTGTAAGCCATTGGTTCACACTCAGTTAACCACTTGACTAAAACCCTAAGTGACTCAACAAACCCTAACTGAATTCGGAGTGCAATAAATGACTGAATCTCAACTGAAAGAGATCAAGCACATGTCATAGCAAGCCAACCAACAAGTTCTAGTGCTTCAATGACTTCAATGAACCCCGATGAGGTTAACTGAAGCTTAACTGATCATCAGAAGTTGGTGGAGGCGCCCCTGTTGACTCTAGATCATTAAATAATAATAAATAATCATTAAATAATATATTTAATGAGAATATGCACCTTAACTGATTGGTTGAACTAATTGTAACCACCAGTTATCAATTAGGTGCATTAATATCACTCAGATCACCCCCGAAGTGCTCCAGTTAGCCTCCTTGATTGTAGGAGAAGGCTAAGTTAGCCTCCTTGACTGTAGGTAGGTGTGGGTGTGATTGGATGATGTCAATTAATGCTCCACTAATGTCAATTAATGTCAATTATAATTAGGATAGTGGTTTAACTAGGCCAATTTGACCAAAAAGAGTGTGTATGGTGGTAAATGTCTCCAACACCCCCCCTTAATCTATACTCAGGAGGAGTTAGAAAACAAAAAAGCATAAAAATGCTAGGGCCCCAGCAACTAAGGCCATAGGTCACCCTGTACATTGCTGAAATTGAAACAATGCTCAAAACAAACTAAGTGAGGAAAAGAGGGAAAACCCAGTGGGAAAAACCCCCCCTCAAGCTGAACACTAAAAGTAGTCTGAATCACCCTGATGAACTCACCCCCAACATTGAACGAAGGTAAGTGAACTTATTTTCTGAAAATATCTTGGTGAAGATGTTTGCAATCTGCTCATCAGTCGGGCAGTATTGCAGAATGATGGTCCTATCATGCACTAGCTCCCTAATGTAGTGCATGGAATCTCTACATGCTTTGTCCTCTGCCTAGTAACTGGATCCGTGGATATCTTAATAGCACTCTGGTTGTCACAAAAGAGGATAGTGGACAAAGTACTACCAATATCAAACTCTAAAAGAATGCCTTGCAACCAAACTGCTTGGATGCAAGCATTCACCGCTCCTCGATACTCGGCCTCTGCTGAAGATAGTGCTATGGAAGCCTACATTTTGCTTGACCAGAAAATGGGGCCACAACCAAACATGAATACATATCTATAATTTGACTTCCAATCAATAGAATCACCCGCCCAATCGGAATCTATGTATCCAACCAGCTCTAGCTCGGAGTCTGCAGCACAGTGAATGTTGTAGGTCCTGGTTCCTTGAATATACTGGAGGATCCTCTTGGCTGCCTTCCAATGAAGATCATGAGGCTGCTGCATGTATCTTGATACAGCATTCATGGAATAATAAATATCATGCCTAGAATGTGTCAAGTACAACAAGCTACCAATCAGCTGTTGATAGATAGTGCAGTCCATGGGAGGTGTGTGTTTTCATTTTTCAAGGTTGATCCCTAAAAGGAAAGGGAATGTTGTAGGCATACATTCAGCCATGTTAAAATTTAATAATAGGTATGAAGTGTATTTGTACTGAGTGACCATAATCCCATCATAATTTTGCTCGATTTTGAGCCCCAAAAAGTGTTTTAGAAGCCCCAAATCACTCGTTTCAAAGGCATTGTGGAGAGCAGTTTTGATGGCTGAAATGGAGGCAACTGTGCTACCTATGATCAGTAAGTCATAAAAATATAAAAAAATGATAATTATATGACCATCATGATTCTGTAAATACACATTTGGATCTGATCTACATCTCTGAAAGTTTTGCGAGAGAAGAAAGGCATCCATCTTGGAATACCACTCTCTTGGGGCCTGTTTTAACCCGTATAGTGACTTCTTTAGCTTGCAAACCAAAGATGGATCAGTGATGTATCCCTCAGACTGCTTCATGTATATATCCTCATGAATATCTCCATGGTGAAAGGCTGACTTAACATCCATGTGATGCACCTCCTAGTGCTTGGATGCTGAAATTGCCAAAACAAGGCGGATGGAGTCCATTTTTGCAACCCGTGCAAAGGTCTCATGGTAGTCCACTCCTTGGACCTAAGAGAAACATTTTTATACTAGTCTTGCCTTATACTTGTAGGTGCTTCCATCAGCAGAAACCTTTGTCTGAAACACCCACTCTCATTGAACCAATTTCCTTCCCGGAGGAAGAGAAACTAGCTCCCAAGTAGTGTTTTTCTGAAGAGAATTCATCTCTTCATCCATGGCAACTTGCCATCTCGGATCATTCCAAGAATGGTAGTAGGATTTTGGATATAAACTAATCATCAAATATCAATTTTCAGACATCAAATATCAAAACAAGAGAGCGCAATACCTGCTCTTTGGAAATCAGACCGGGTTCTCCTTGGATCATCCAGATTTCCAATGTTGTCTCCTGCGGAGGAGAGTGTCTGTTGGGCCCATGTAGGAAGATGATTTTGCACTTCAAGTTCTGATTCAGAATCTTATGATTGCTGCATACTGATATCAGAAATCAAAGGATCCAAATCAGGGTCATCACCCCCAATTTCATCATCCAAATATTCAGTAGAATAGGAAGGAAATTCAGCAGTTTTCTCCTTCACTAGTTCCATCTCCTGAAGAGACTCATCAAACTTGACACTTATCTCGATGATGATATATTTGGTATTGATATATAGTAGATTTAATCCTTTAGATTCATCAGGATATCCAATAAATAGACATTCTATGCTTTGCGGTTGCAAAACCCTTCTTTTATCAAGCGGAATCCGGGCCCATGCAATGGACCCAAACACCCGTAGGTTCGACACATCCGGCTTGTGTCTGAAGTATGATTCAAAAGGATTATTTCCTTTCATGGATGAGTGTGGAACCCTATTCTGAATGTATGATTTAGAATGCATGGCTTCAGCCCACAAATTTTCAGCAAGCTTCTTTAACTCCAACATACAGGTGGAAATCTCCTTAAGAGACCAGTTCTTCCTTTCCGCTACTCCATTCTGCCGAGGAGTGTAGGGAATTGAATTATGGACCTGAATACCACTTTGGGAGAATATGTATAGAAACTCATTATTGACATACTCCCCTCCATTATCATATATCAAGATCTTCATCTTATGCCCAGAGGCATTTTCGATCAAGGCCTTCAATTCAGAAAATTTTTCACATACTTCTAATTTCTTTTTTAGAAAGAAAACCCATGTATACCTTGAAAAATCATCAATAAAAGTAAGGAGGTACCTTGATCCATTCATGGATGTGACAGAAATCAGACCACTAATATCAAAATGTATCAGCCCCAATATGCTTGTAGCTCAGTTTGCCTTCCCCCGATCGAACTTGTGCTCAGGGTGTTTTCCAATCACACAGCGCTTGCAAATTCCCATGGTTGCCTTGATGACCGGGAGGCCTTCAACCATGGATTTTTTATGTAATTGCTGAAAATATTTGAAATTAATATGGCCAAACCTCTCATTCCATAGTCTACTAACCTCATTTCCATGAGTTAGCAGAGCAGTGAGCTTTGCATCCGCAACAAAGTGAGAGAACACATAGGCTTTTGCATGATGATTTGCAAGGCCTTTTGCAATGAGTTTCCTGGATGCAATTTCTGTTATCTCAACATCATTTGGAATGAAAGAGACTCTCTTAGGCATTCTTGTATGTGTCATGTGATAGAAACTAAGGATATTTTCTGCTAGAGATGGTACATACAAAACATTAGAGAAAAAACCATTTTCAAGATCTACAGTACCTTGTCCTTCGGAAATGATGGTGGAGTCATCTCACATGTGGATGGGGATGGATTTGTCGGTATCTAAGGATGAAAAGGAGTCTTTTTCAGCAATCATGTGATTTGAAGCTCTAGATTCAATCAACAGTGCTTTGGACTTTGAAGTGCTTGCCATGAGGGCATGACCTTTCTCATGCTGTGGTTCCTGATCTTGGTGATCTCTCCTCCGAAAGTTGTCCGAAAGATTGATGTGATTCCTCTCAAGGAGAGAGGTTGCTTCATCAAGATTTTTCTTCATACAGGAATTTTTAGGGTGAAAACCCTTCCCACAGTAAGAACACTTGACTTTTTATTTCCCATTGTGCCCTTTTCCTTTGTTCTTCCTTGAGCCAGAAGATTCATCATGCTACTGGTTTTCAATTCTAGGCTTGGGAGCATCAAATTTAGTTTTCTAATTTTTTTTCTACTTTCCTTTACCCTTCAAATATTTGGGCCCTGAGACATGGAGGGCTTGATCATGGGAAGATAAGATGATCCCCATCTGGACAAGCTTGTCATTTTCATTTGTTAGGGACTCAATGAAGGCATTAAGAGTAGGCATCTTCCATCTAGGGGTTGTGAGCTTCCCCGCACGGAATGTAGAAACAAAAACTGAAAATCAGCCCCAATTTTGGAGAGTATGGCAAGGATGAGCTGATCATCCTCCTTATCCATGTTGCATTGCTTCAAGAGTAAAACAATATGCTTGAAATTTGTAAAGAAATCATTCAAAGTCTCGAAATTGGAAGGTTGGAGAGACATGAGTTCATTTTCGAGCTGGTAAAACCTCAAGTCATCATGCTTTCCATATAGAGATTCCAATTTGTCCCATATTTATTTCGATGTATTCAAATCCATAATATGGAAGAGAAGGTCTCGGGAAATAGAGAGGCACAAGAAACCGAAGGCTTCATCCTTCTTGTTCAAGAATATTGATTTTTCTATGGCGGATCCAGGCTCAACTTCAGTGTCCATGGTGACTCTAAAAATTCCTTTGGAGTGTAGCTAAATCTCCATATCACATTTCCATGAGTGGAAATTGTATGGAGTCAAGAGATCTCCTGAAGAGGACATATAGATGTGTTGGAGCGAATGCTTCACCTGTAGAAACCTGAAAATCAAAACAGAAAGGGAAAAATAAGGTCAGACAGCCTGCACATTCTAGGCTTTCATCACACCCAGCATAGTCAATCAAGCAAGTTTGATCAACAAGTTCTTTACTTGGGGTATTGAGTGGTAATCCTTTGCTTCTGGTGCAGTGCTGGATTTTTGAGCTATTGCTCTATTTTCATGGAGAAGTCTGTGAAAAAACTTGTTTTTGAGAGATAGATCTTCGTCCCGCCGTAACCTCTAATACCAAGTAAGGTTTGTCGTTACACCAAAACCTGCAGATATTGATGAAAATTTGAAACCCAACACAAGGTCCTATCACCAGGAGTGGTGGTTAAACCACTTGTTTTATATTCCTAGAGGTGCAGCAGTTATACCATGTGGAGGTACCTAATACTCCAACACCCCACCTCCAGTGTAGCTTGGGGGAATTAAACCTAAGACCTCTGCTCTGATACCATGTAAGGCTTTCCATTACAATAAAACCTACAGATGTTGGTGAACATTTGAAACCTAGCACAAGGCCCTATCACCAGGAGTGGTGGTTAAACCATTTGTTTTATATTCCCAGAGGTGCAATGGTTATACCATGTGGAGGTACCCGATACTCCAACAGTCGTGGTCCAACATCTACATACACATGACAGATTGTCACTATGTTTCGTCACACCAAAACATGTCTTTTGAGTCTATATATCAAAATGCACAAAAAAATTTAATAATTCAAAAAACTTTGAAAAGAGGGTTTAGGATTCATTACCAATATCACCGTATGTTGCTCCTGGTGGTAGGGGCATGTCCGGATCTCCCCAGAACTCTATTCCCGCATAGGGATAATCATCGATGGCAATAATCTGCCGCCACCACCATGGAAATAAGTCAGCTGGGTAGGAGTTAGACACCCTACCTCTGCCCAGTCTGTGCATAGCATCTTCCCAACATAATTGGGTCGTATCTTGAACCCCGTGAGGAGGAACATCAACTCTAGGGCTTAGCCCTAGGACACGCTCAAAGAAGAACGTGCTCAGTATACTTCCGAAACCGAAGTTTCATACCCTGCCCATCTTGCAGTCATTGAGCTGCTGCTTCATGTTACTCAACAACCCAGTGCTCCAGTCGTACACTGTGGGTCTCATGCACTCCACTGCATAGAACATCAATGGCCATGAGGCCTGGTGGACTGATGCTAGACCAGCTATCCTACCTAGTTCCAATAGTATGGACTTCAGTCCTAGCACCTGGATGGAGTTTGTCAGGATTTGACTCCCAACCTTTTTCATGTCTGGAAAATAGTATACTACAATGTACTCATCAATGGTGAGGCCACCTCTGGGCCTGCAAGAGCGTAGGTTCACCACCACTCCCCATCGGGACAATACAGTAATGAAATATATGTCCTCCACCTCTATAGTGAGGGACATCCTGTCGATATGAAAAGACTCTAATTCTGGATCTCAGTAGTCTACTAGCATCTACGGGAGTCTTGGTTTGGCCCTCAAGCTGCCAAGACACCAAAACTTGTATAGCCCACATCCGCGTAAAGCTTGTTGAGCCATTAAATCACCCCGAACAACCACTTCTATATCTCCATGTTCCCTCTCCCTCCATTCTAGAACCATCCTGCACATTAAAAGTAATTTTTGGTCAATATATACCTTAAAAAACCATGTGTGTGGCCGCATATGAGACTGTTTGCAAAATAGCCTCGTATGTACACAGTTTTGGGCGGTTCTTCTGCGTATAGATAGCCCTATATGCGGAAAAAGTCTCGATATCTGCGTGGGCCGAAAAGACCAATTTAGACTAGCCTAAAAGTCAAATTTGACCATGGAAATTGAAAAAAATTGCATGAAAATGGAAGAGGAGCACATGAGAAGTTACCTGGAACAAACGGTGTTGAATTTTGTCGGATGAAGCTCCTGGAATTCGCCTTGGAATTTCTGAGCTCAAATGGGTAAAAATTTCAAATGATATGTAATTTTTGAATTTTTTACTATTTATAGAAAAAATTTGAAATTTTTGAAATTGTTTACCCCTTTTCTATAGTTTTGAACCGTTTCTGACCATTTTGGACCATTTTGGACTAATCTGATGATGTAGGAGTCTGTTTTGAGCGTTGTTTCGACCATTTTTTTGACCTGTTAGTGCCACTTTTAGGTATTATGTCTAAACTGGCATATAGGTTAGATTTCACATCCATTTTTATTTTGCATGACCTTATGACCATTTCATTATAACCTTAGGTACGAACCCATTCTATCTTGTCACAGAGCCTTTTTGTTGTTTTAGAAGTGAAATGATGTGAATGGTAGAGCTTGACCATACATGGGTGCCCTAGTTAGCTCCTTTGTTGCATTTGGTACCCATGCTAACATTTTTTCCTTTAGGGTGTGGGAGTCCTTTGTATAGTATCACCATGTCTTTGTGCAAGAGCCTCATACTCCTCTTGATCTTTTTTGGCCTTTGTCCCTAGGACTCCCTTATGTCAAGTTGTAATTGCATTATCATGAGTTTTTCCTGCCTCATTGAGCCTTATGTCGGCATCCCTGACTTTGATTATCAGCCATATAGCCTGAGCTTGTCTCATGTCTAGACATGCAAAGCCATTTTATATATCCTTTGCGTCTTGATTCCCCATTTTTACTGGGAGGGAACTTTCCCCCGAGTGTCGTTATCCTACACATGTGTCCTTGCATTAAGAATAGGTATGTTCCACTACTTAGAACTAGGTTGTTTTCCCATTGACACTCGTCTCCTCCTAGTCTGTAACTATAAAGCACTTTTATTCTTTTTTAAGCTTTTCAAAATATTTGAAAAAGTCTAAAAAAATCAAAAAACCAAAAATCCGGACAAGAAAAGATGTTATCTTTGGCAGCAGTCGAGTCGTTTCGCCTTTGAACTGAGAACTGTATATCACATCTGTTGGTTGGGATAATAGTTTGACTTTAGGAGCTGTACTCGTTTCTATGAGTTTATCTCCACCGACTAATTAAGCTTCCAGTCCCTGTGGAGCCTCTGTCGATGCCTCTTTTGTCACAAAGATTTTCCAATTTTGTATATCGATTCTATGTTGCCTACATTTAGTCAGCATTTTCATTTATGCTCTTGTTTGAAGGAAGTTGAAACCTGAGTCAGCCATTCCTCAGTTCAATTTGACTTTGCATGTCGGTCATTCCCGGTACCGATACTGGTTCGTGCACTTTATGATCGAGTCCTTCCACATTATACAGCCTTGCTGAGTACCTCGTGTTGGATGATGAGGGATGCATTAATGCCCTCCTTCCAGTGGATTTCATGCCATCGACTTCAGATCTTTTACTCTGGGATAGGAATCTAGAGTCATTTTTGAGTGCCTTGAGACTTGCAGTCATCAGTGGTAGGTTCTCTCGCCATCAACAGTTTTGGGAATACATCAATGTCCCCTGATTGATGGATCCTCTCAAGTGTTCGACCTCAACACATTTATTCACACTTGTTATTTTGCACTCTAGTACCTTGATTCCCATTTTCATTATCAGTGGGTGATCTTGCGTCTGTTAACGGTATACGTCAATGACCGATAATCAAACGATGGACTACAATGTTTGACCTCAACACCTCTATTCACATAGTAGGACATGTACTCGTAGCGAATTGTGTAGAAGACCTTCCAGATTGGTGGCATTTCATATATGCTACCTCCTTGATCGTGCAAGTGTTCATGAGATTTCAGCTCTTATGACTTAATTCCAGTATATGTCAGATGTTTCCAGCCATTATGGAGATCTTGATCCATTATATATCTTTGGCCTTCATGGAGATCATGATCCTTTGTATATCTTCATCATGGAGATTCTGATCTATCTACATTGTACGTGGAAATGACCACACATGTCATATTTTGTATCATCCCTATTCATGGCCATTGTACTCTTATGTATCCGGGACTGCTATATCTACTTGCAGTTATGTGCAAAGTTTGATCATTGTATTGTACTGTTCGATGACTGGTTCTTCCACCTGGTTCTTCATCACTCCACTTCTGGAATGGACTTATAATGTATTTCGGCCATCGTATGACCCCTCTAACCTCACACATTAGGGGGAATCTGTTACAGCTGATTTTACCACACATGGTGGATCACACCTTTATGGCCTTCCTTGTCCCTCTGCAGACTCTTTAGACCCCACGGACCATTTTTGTACCTTTTATGTTTCCAAGATCATCCCTAAAAACATACATTATTTGCTATACATGACTTTTAAACCTATTCTCGTGTATATATGTGGATTTGACCCTTAAACCCGCGTACATCGGGATGTGTGTAAAAGGCCAAATATTTTTGGAGTTTTCCTTGATGTGGATCCGAGTCACTTGTCTCTTAGCCTTCCATATGACTTAAGATCGCTCAGATTTGACCTTCCATTACCCCATTGAAGCACTATATAAGGAACCCTTTGGATACATTGAAAGGAGAGGAAGTAAAGAGCAAGAAAACTATAGCCCATTGTTTTCGGAGCTTATACTTGAGTCCGCATCCCTTTGTCCCTTGGAGCACTTTGTGTTCTTCCCAATCTTGCCTTTGCTTGTGAGCTTTCTATTGAGAAATGGAGGATTGAAGTGGTGGAGGCCCAGGTGGAGGACTCAGTTTCTCCGATTCATAGACGTGCTAACAAAGGTTGTCACTATTGTAATCTTGGATTTACATTAATAGAAATATCTTTTCCTGTCCAATAATGTGTATTTAAATGAGTATTGAATCCATGGATGCTTTTAAATGATTATATGTTATTGATTATATATGCTAGAGTAGGTCTAACACAATTATATATATAGCATGCTTGTCTTGTTTGTTGAATGTTGAGAGAGAAAATTGTCAATACAAGCAAGAGTGGAAGCTCAATGGGGATCTACATCAACCGTCTGGAATAAGGTATGTTTCGAGATCCTTTAGTGTTATATGTTTAGTTTCTCTTGCATATAGGAAATGATTGATTTCTACGGTTACTCTGTCTGTTGTGGTACCCCAAGCCATAGTAATTTTTCTCTGTAACACCCAGGACCAGTCCAATTGATAAGTCTCAGTCACTCGGCTACTAGTATCAGAAAAGACACCGAAGTTTGAGTCTTTGGTGAGCATGTCTTTCTAAAGATTTTTGCACCTGGTGATTTGGGGGGTTTTAGAAGTCGCCATGTATTGTTTTGAATGCTTGTACCAGAAATTAAAACTAAATTATACAAGCAGAGTAAACAATTCAAATTGTGAGAAAGCGACTTGATAACCAACCTGAAACTGTAGTAAACACTGTCAAAATCGCATGGTAAAATCTGGAGGTAAAATTACACAACGGAGTGAATTACAGCAGTAAAAAATAGTGAAAATCATAAATAAAACTATCATATTTATAATTCCTAGGAAATAATACAGACCGTCAGATGAGGGTAAAAAGAACAGTGAAGATCAGTTTTGCGGGATGCGGAATCAAACATGAAATCACAAGTTTATTAATCATTCCACAACTTGCGGGATGCGGAATGGAAAAATAGCAAAAAAAATATTCAATCACCTCCACACTCTACATTCTGCATTTTTGTGGGTTGCAGACACACGTAAACCAAAATGTAAACAAATGAGAACCCCGCAACCCGCATTCTGCAACTTGCAAGATGTGGGATGCGGGTTGATTAAAGTAAACACACATGAAAACTCTCTCGCATTCTGCATTTGCAGGATGTGGGATGTGAGAAGGAAAATGAAATATCAAGTAAAAGGTTTCCCACATTCCACAACTTGCGGGTTGCAGGATGCAGGATGCAGAACGTTAAAACAATCCCAAACAAAAACAATCTTTCTGCATTTTAACAAAGAAATCAAACATGGATTTTTGGAAATTTGGTTAAGTTAAGGAATCCCAAGAGTCAAATAAAAATCTTAATGAAACCCATTAAGATTACGAAGAGTCTTACCAAGTTATCTTCGTATGTGTAATTGGGCTCCCGTGTCAAAATAACATGGGATCTATTGTACCTACAACAAATGGCGACTGGATGGAAGAACCAGTTATCTCTGCAAAACAATAATATTTTCCAATCAAACCTGTCAGTAGGTAAATGATTAACTCCCAAAAAATGTTAACATAAGAATGTAACCAACTAAGAACTATTAAAATTATTAATGCACTCCCATCCATGGATATTTAAAAGGATGCAACTCTGATTCAAATGCCATTTGAGGATAGAGTCATCTTAACTCAGGTTGACATAGGCATGTAGTTTAAGGGTGAACCTGGGGTCAAACTTTTACCACTTTGGTTTTTCACACAAAGCCTTTTAAACCATCATTTATTCTTTTCCCCTCCTTTTTTTTTTTTAAAAAAAACTTTATTATAAAGAAGAACAAAAGCAAGATTGCATTGACTCACGACCACTGCCCCATGTTCTGGTGATCAGTGCCATTCACAAACCTGACCTGGAAACTAAACAAGCTGGCTCGGTAAGGAGACCTCTTTTCTTCGAGCTATATGGCTAAAAGCAACTATCATGGCTTGGGAACCATCTGGTGATAGTTTCAGTACAAACTCAAGCACATGATCATAGTGAGGTTGGCCTTAGATAGGACCCCCTCTTCCTGATGTACAATGTTCTCTTGTTTGGGGGTTGATTGAGGTTTAATGTCAAAGATGAATTACAAGACACTTCCATGGCTTGGTGTCCACATGTAGGCAGTGTTACTCACTGATGCTCTGTAGATCATGAATGAGCCGACCTGTGATAGGATCTACCATCTTCCATAGAAATGGAAGCCATCTCCCCATATTAAATGGCAATGATGTCATTCCACTAAGCACCTATGAACCTAATGATCTGGCTCATGATGAGACCCCTCATCTTGTAATCCACATGATAAAATATGGCCATAATTGAATTCCAAAGAGTAAGACTGACCAGGCTATGAAGATATGCCACAGTGCCCTAATGAGACCTTAGATAGGGTGAACCTTTTCTTCCACAACTATCATCATCAGAGTACAGCATGTAGAATATATTAACCTGGATGAAAGGGCATTAATACAAAATTCTATAAATATGGTTATCATTCAGATATAACAAATACTTATATGAGTTAGAAAAGATAGAAACTAAAAAATATGTTTCAGTTGAGAGTATCGAATACTAAGAAAACCGATTGCTCATCATTGCCAAGCGTGTAGATATTACCAAAGTTACCAATATCAAGAAACCATTCAAAAAATGAAAAGGAAAATGACACACCAAACCTATATACAGGGTTGTAAGATCTCTTCAAACAAAATATTTATTGAGCAGAAAAACATTCATTAGATAGGTGTCAACAACCCCCTCCAATGTTTGTAATCGAACTGTACTAGGACCAATATTTTCTGTAACAATGAATGGTCCTAGCCAAAAACATTAAAACTTGGTGTGCTCTTTGTTATCCTTGTGTTATTTGTCCCACCTCAATACTAGATCTCCTACTGAGAATTATCTATCTGAAGAAGACCTCTTGTCGAACTATTCCTTAACCAACTGTTGGTGTTGATAAAATTTATTCTTGGCTTTCTCTCTATCCTCTTCAAGTTTGAGCAAAGAATCAATCCTCTGCTATAATGGGGAAGAGTCACTCTCTTGGATAGATTAAGCCAACTGTAATGAAGGAATGGTGAGATTAGGTGGAAGGACAGCTTCCTTGCCATAAACAAGGCAATATGGGGAGTTACCAAGGGCTACCTTTGGGGTGATTCGATCTGCCCAAAGAGCATAATAAAGTTGGGCATGCCAATTATTCTGATGTGAAGCTACTGTCTTTTTAAGAATGCTTATCAAGTTCTTGTTTGAGGATTTGGTAATCCCATTGCCCTGAGGATAGTAATTAGCGGAAAACTTAATCTCGATACCCTTTTCAAGGGTGTAGCTGGTCAAGTCAATGGACTGGAAGTATGAGGCATTGTCAAAAATAAGATACTCGAGGGTGCCAAACCTGGTGATTATCTAATTTTCTAGGAAGGAAATTACCTGGTTTGTGTTGCACAGTCTTAAAGAGACTGCTTCTACCTACCTCATGAAATAGTCAATGGCTATCAAGATGTATTTATGCTGTAATGAGGATACGAGGTTGATGGGTCCGACGAAATCCAACCCCCACTACTTAAATGGGAATTGGACTGCTACTAGTTGCAAAGGTTAAGAGGGTTTCTTGACTTTTCTAGCACACTTCTAGCAAGGCTCCTATTTTCTGACAAATGCATGGGCGTCTCTAAATAGGGCAGGACAGTAGTATCCTACCCTAATGATTTTGTGAGCCATTGTATCACTTGAAAAAATTCCACCTACATGCCTTGCATGAAATTGAAATAGGAAGTCATGAGTCTGATCCTTTTCTAAGCATCTGAGAAGCACCCCATCATAATTCTTCTTAAACAAAACATTATCAATAAGTTGATAAGGAGCTGATTTCAGCCTTAATGCTCTATGTTTTTTGGGATCAAGGGTTTTAGGAGCAAACCCATTATGAAGAAAGAATTTGATGTGATCATACCATTCAGATGTTGTAGTTTCAAGTGTATTCACAAAACCTGTAGGAATAGCCTCTTCCTGCTCCTAATCAGTGTGTTGCTATTCAGGATTGTTTGACTGGGCAGTGAGATGACACAAACCTTGTCCTCTGATGATCTTTGCAGGCTTGATCTCCAAATCATATTCTTGAAGGGTAGTCATCCAGTGAGCTCTCTTTTCTCCCAACTCCTTTTGGATGAGGATGTTGCGAATGGCCGAATAGGGAATGACCACTTTGGTCCTTGACTTTAAAAGATAAGGCATGTAGTGCTTTACTAATTTATATACAGTGTAGGCATGTTTGTCAACCTAGGAGTAATTGAGCTCAGCTCCTTTGAATGTAGAACTTATAAAGGAAATGGGGATCTCAGCTTCCTCATGATTTTTCTGTGTTAGGACAATTGCATAAGAAAATTCAATAGCAAACGTATACAATATAAACCCTTTACTGAAATCCAGGGACATAAGAGAAGGCGCTTCTACTATGATTTTCTAAATCTTAGTAAACGCATTTTTCTATTCATCGAACCACTTAAACAATACATCTTTTTTGACTAAAAATTGCAAGGGTTTAACCAGTTGAGCAAAATTGGGAACAAATCTACAAACAAAATTAATATTACCCAAAAATAATTTCATTGTCTTTTGAGAGTTAGGAAGGTCGATATTGGAGATTGCGTCAACACATTCTGAATCAATGATCATGCCTTCCTTCGAAACTATGAAACCCAATAGCTTACCTTCCATTACCGCAAAGATGGACTTCTTTGGATTGAGGGAAATGCCAAATCTCCTGCATCTCTTGAATACCTGTCGTAAAGCAAACAAATGATCATGTCATTTCTTAGAGTAAATTGTTACATCATCTAAATAAACAACGACAGAGCTATGTATCAAGCCCCTGAAAGCTATGTCCATAGCTCTCTGGAACGTGGCTCTTGTGTTTATTAATCCAAAAGGAATTTGTCTATATGCAAATATCCCATAAGGGGTTTGGAAGGCAGTTTTAAGTTGATCATTGGGCACCACCGGGACCTGGTTGTAGCCAGCAAAACCATCTAGTGGTGAAAACATCTCTGATCTAGCTACTTTTTGTAAGATCTACTCCATTGGAGGAATAGGATAGTTTTCTTTCTCAAAGGCCCAGTTCAGGTTCCTGAAGTCCATGTAGAGTCTGATTTCCCCATTCTTCTTGTGAACAGGGACCAAATTAGCTATCCATTGTGTGTGCCTAACAAGAAATATGATCCTAGTCGAGAACAGCTTGTCAAGTTCTTTCTTGATAGAAGGTTCTAGGCTGGGGTGCATTTTTCTCAATTTCTATTGATACGGCTTTACTTCGGGCTTCATAGGGATGTTATGATGCATGGAAATAGTGTCAAAATTTCAAAGTTCGTCATATGTCCAAGAAAAAATGTCCTTAAATTCCCTGCACAATTTAATGAAATTTCTTAATTAGTCATGGGAGCAGTGAATTCCAAGGTTAATACATCGAGGCTCTTGCTCTAATCCTAGGTTGACAGAAGCGTAATTCAAGGTTGAGCTCTGAGTCTTACAATTGGTGGTTTGCCTGAATTTATCATGTAAATCACAGAACTTCTCTAGACTGATGACAAAATTGGGGATAATGTTGGAAGGATCAGATAGAGACTTCTCATGATCAACTTCGTCGATATCCATACCTTTAAAGGTGTTTTGAGCTAACAAGAAGTCCAATATTTAATGGTCATCATCAAACACTTTCCAACTCATGACGTTGTCGGGTATAGAAGGTTTGTACATCAGTTCAATAGATAAAGTTTGCATAGACAAACCTTCGGGAGGGATTAGTCTTGATGCGGTATTGGCTAGCAGATCTGCATCAAAGTTCTGTGATCTAGGAACAAATTTAATGTCAAATGCCGAAAAATAATTAGTCAAATCCCTAATCAATTTATGGTAATTCACTAAGCACGGAGACAAACCGTGTATTTGATTACGTACCTGTTTAACTATGATTTCCAAATCTCCCACACATTTAATTGCTTTAGCTCCCATGTCGATAGCTTTCCTGATTCCTTGGACCAAAGCCTCGTACTCAGGGATGTTATTGGTGTATTCAAATTCCAATCTACAGGCGATCATCGTTTTGATTCCTTTCAGATCAATTAGCACACATCCTATGCCTGCTCCCTCCTTTGACCTAGAGCCATCAAAAAACAAGGTCCAAATTATAGGATCAATTCTGAAATTGGTATTTACATTATATACATTATGAACAACAGTACTAGAGAATGGAACAGATGTAAGATGAGTTACCTGAGAGTGTTTATGCTTATTCTCTATTGGTGATTCATCAACGGGTAAGTCTCCAAAGAAAGTGTCAAATGTGAAATGTTCAATTTGATTGTTAAAGAAGAAGACAAATTCATTGGAACCATCGAGATTAGTTACAGTTTGTTTCATGAAAGGTTCTCTATCAACTTTGAGAGATTATTAGGCTTCTCGTTAAGGGGCAACCATAGGTGGGACCAATCAGTAGCAAAGTAACCTTTAAGTTTCTCTGACCACTCCCTACTTAGCCACATACCATAAGTGTCTGGAATATCCCCAATCACAATATCGATTGTTTGGTGAATCCAAGGGTCTGCAGATAATCTGAGAAGAACATTCCTTAGTCTCCCCACAACTTTAACCTTGGATCTATCTAATTGCACAATCTGAATAGGACAGGTCTCCCAGGTGGCATTGAGCTTCTTACATACAAAAAGGGGCATAACATTGGATGAAGCACCTGAGTCTACCATATAGTTATGCACATTTCTGTTAAATATCTCAAAGGTAAGTAAGAAGGGAGGAGTACCTTTGCTTCCAAGCTTTAGATGGTTTGGATGGGGAGCAGAGTCAAGATTATTATTCTGAGCTTCTCGAGGTTGCTTTATAATCATGCTTTTAGGTAAGGAATCCCTTATGGAAGGGATTTTAAGAATATCAAATAAAGATATGTTTGATTTGACTCTCTTAAGGTCCTCAGCCAAGTTATATTCTGGCTCAGGAATGAGGGTGTCCTTGTGTACTTGGGTCTTACCTTTGCCAGGGATCTGTGCTACAGGAGTTGATTCCTGTGGAGGTGGCCCTTTATACCTGGTATTGTGTGTGTGTTGGAGGTTAAAAATTGTATCGAGTTCTTATTCTTCTTCTTCTTCTTCTTCTTCTTCTTCTTCTTCTAAAAAGAAGCTCACGGAGATGACATGCTGGTCATCTTCCTCTTCCTCTTGGGGAGGTTGTGAATCTTGAATGGAATGATCTTCAAAGGACTTGGGAATGTCTGGTGTTCCTACGGCTAAGGCCTTCAAGATAGAAAAAATATCTTCTAAGGTGAATCCCTCTCTAGTATTTGGAGGTGTTGGATTCTGAGGAGGTTGGGTAGGCCTCCTAAAAGGTGGCTTATTGAATCCCCTATTGTTTGGTTGATTTTCATTACTTGTTTCCTTAAGATCTACCATCTAGTTAGAAATTCCTTAGAGGAGCTTATTCACTTCACTCATATTGAATGGATCTTGAATGGTAGTAGCAGGTGTAGGGGAAGTGTCTCTTTTCCTACGTGAGGTAGACGCTTGTTCAAATGCAGTGTCAGAGTTGTCTTTGAGATAGAACATGTCTATTTCGACCTATATGGCTTCGGAGAAGGCATCTTACAAGGAATATTTATGGGCCCTTTTAACCCACATGGCTATTTGGGTCGGGAGACCCTTAATATAGTATGCTACTAGTAATTCCTCAACATGAAGTACTATACTCATGATCATATTCTTTAAATATGAAAACCAGTGATTGTAGTATTTGACTCTTTATTTACCCTTAGTCTTCATGGAATAAAGCTCTATGAACAACTCCTCTGGGGTCTTATCATCACCAAAATTTTGAGTGAAGAGTTCAGAAAATACATCCCATGATAGGATGGAACTGGATTCTAAGGAAAAATACCAAGTAGAAGCCTTTCCCTCGAATGTGTAAGGGAACAGTATACAAACCACGTCTTCATGTACGACGTTCCTAAGTGTGATGGCTTACATGAAATATTTGATGTGGTATTCCACAGGAATTTTATCATCTAGATTGAATTTTGGAAGCCATTTCTCAAGGTTTTTAGGCAACCTGATCTAATCGCCTAGTTATGCCATCCCCATCTAACCATGGCCGGTTATCTCGTTCATCATCCATTGGAATAGATCCCGCTGAGGTGTCTAAAGATTCAGAATCTGACGATTCATTAGAAGAATATGAAGAAGAGGGAGGATACGAGGGTAGACCTCCTGCTCAGATGTTATGTCAAGGAGTTGTTGACTCATGAAACAAGGAACCTAGGTCTAACCCAGTAGTAGACGGCTCGATGAAAAGGTCGTGACGTCTTTCAGCATTTTGATCACCTAGTCTTGGACTATCTTGATTACTAATTTGAGGCAAATCCTGGGTAGGATGATCTTCAGCGAATTTTCTACTAAACTCAGCAACGTTGTGGGAATTACCCTTCAACAGTTGTTCAATTGTGATGGGCCCTAGGGTTGGTGATACAAGAATGTATCTTTCTAATGGGGTAGCCTATTGTTGTCCAAGGGTAACTGGGACAGTTTCTAAAACTTGAGCTACTTGTTCCCCTAAGGTAGATGCGTTAGCATGACAACAAGTAATTATTGGATCTCTTGTTGGAGGAGGTGTGTGAATATTTTGTTTAGGCATGATGTGTTGGCCCTCCTTCTAGCACCATTTGTTGAAGCCTCGGGATAGTATGTGGCTGAGAAGGGTTTCTAAGGCTTACAAAACACGCAGAAAACCCAACCAAAGGATTCAAACAATCCCACACAGGTATTGTTCTATCCTCGAGTTGTTTGGGATGGTGATCTCCCATGGATACATTTGTAGCCTCCGCTGGTTAATGGATGGATTTGATCCACAAAAGGATCTGTTTTTTAGAATGGAAAACAAAGAGTTGAGAAAATAAAAGGAAAACTAAAACCTAACTAGGAAGAAGAACCTAATCTAAATCTAAACTACTTTGAAGAGGTGTTGAATGGATTATAGGTTGTCTAGAGTTGTGTAAAGAACAAGCAATTCATCACATTGACAAAAATGTAAATAAGATGAAACTATACTTACTGAGATAACAATACTTTAATAGAAATTAAATAACAGTAAATCAGAATTAAACCATTCAAGATAACCTGCAGGTTCTCAATTTAGTTGGAAAACTAACTTACAAGCTATAAATTTTAGTGCTGAATCATTTGCAGAAATAGATAAAGCAAGTTCATAAATTAAATATTCATGGGACTTTATCAATGCATTTATAATTAACAGAGAAAAATATGAGTTAGATAAAAACACATAAATTGATTTACAAATGAATCAGAATGCTATTTGATCATTTGGAACAAGAAAACCAGAATCTGTCAAAGAAATTTGATAGATCAAGTACAAGAGATAAGAATTGCAACATTCTATTTATTCAGAAATTTCTGTAACAAATTACACAAAACCTTGGCAAAAAAGAAGTGTTGTTCGATCCCCTGTATCAATATCCCTTCCTCCAAAGATTCAAAATCCCTCAATACATTAGAGATCATTCACATAAATAATTATTACAAACAATAGAATTCCCCCTAAAGGGGATCAAAACCTAAACAAGGCTAATATCCCAAGAAATCTCTCCACAACCTCCAAATACGTAGCATCTCCTCAATATCAGGATAACTTGCAGATTCAATGCCAAGTTGAGCATTACACTTATAATCTTTGACCTTGTTCTTATCCATCTTATGCCAAACTCGGATGAAGATATGAATCTTCCCTTCTATAGCGAATGGTTGTTCGATTAACTCTCTACATCGTGTATGTTGATGTGGTCAAGTTTTTTTATCTTCTCCTCCTCTTCATCCCTTCGTTTCTCCACTTGCTCGATCATCAATCCAGGTGGACATGCCTTTTCAATAAGCGTCGTGGTAGGAAAAGATATTTCGATCATGATATTGTCAACTGCATACCATCTCCTGTTGCAAATAGCCTGCGCTTTCTTTATGGCTTCAGCTACTGTTTCATTTAAGTCTTCCCAAGCTCTCAAAATATTTTTGTCTCTTTTGAACTGAATAGTAATAAGGAGAGTGATCTTATCAGGCTTATCCTTCATGTACCTCTACCAATTTATGACCTCATCATAAGCTTTTGAGGCCTGATGTCTTTTCTCAATTAGGTCTTATAGAACAACAGACATCTTGTCAAACATCATATGAGTATCAAATATATCATCTAGAGTTTTAAATAACTCACATATCAAATCATGGTATTCTCTATTATTTTGAATGGCGAGCTCTTTAAATTCTTCCTGGGAAAATTTGGAAAATTAGGATGAAACTGCACTTACAGTTACATCTTCATACTACCTTTCTAACACTGCAACTTTTTGAACCAAAGTGGCATTATCACTCTTTTCTCTTTGCAGCTCTTCACTGAGAGTAACATTCTTCATTTGAAGTTCATCATACTTGAGCTCATGTTGTTTCTGGAGCTGCTCCAATGCTTCTTTCAAACTGACAATTTCTACCTTTTGTTTATCAAACTCTTTGTTTAAAGTGTAGACAGCATCCAGATTGGCACCTGTGAAAGATCCTAGAATAGATGCAGCATCTGTACCATAGGCTTGTGGGTCACTTGATCGCTGTGTCCATACAACCTCATTTACTAGAGACATGTCCATATCATTCTGATCTCTGCTCCTCTTCTTACCCCGCTTCACTACTGATCTATCATCTTTATTATATCGATATTCACCCAAAGATACCACAAAATATTCATTGAACTCATCTCTGACCTCATCAATAGAGGGTATGCTAATGCATGTGGATATCAAAGATGAAGTTTGAGTTGTTGTTTGAGAAGGTATAGCCATAGTGATATGAGAAGTGGCAGGAAAGGGAGTAATATTCTAAGCAAGTTTCACTTCAAGGGCTGAAGAAATGTCATGAACAGAAGCTTCCACAAATGAAATTTGCACAGTAGTGGTCTTGAGTAATGATGATGGTGAAACTGTTGTAATTTTCTCAGACACAGGGGATGACACTAATCTAAATGAAGGAATATTCAATGGGGTTTTGAAAACTGGAGGAAAAACAGATGAAGGAATAGGAATATCCATAGAAACAAGTGTGATTGATTTGGGTAGACAAGTGGAATTTTGATAGAGCTCGGACATAAAATGTGTCACAGAAGAACCATCAGATAATGATGACAAAGCCATTATTATTGAAAGAAGTATTGCAAAAGAATATTGGGTATACTAACAAGAAGGTTGAGATTAAGGAGGAGGTGATGAAAGTTTACCATTGTTACCATTGGTGAAATTATGTAAACCATCACCTATTTCAATAGTAATAGGCACAGGAGAACTTCTTTCCTCCTCTTCCTCTTAGTGAGTCAGGTAAATAGTAGAAATGGGAATGGAGATCCTCAATTTTTTAAAAGGATTTTCTTCAACCTGTGTCTTTCTAGATTGATTCTTTTCAACCACAGTGGTCACGTGGACAGCTTCAACTGATTGGGATGTTGCAACTTCTTGATTATCTAGTGCCAAAGTCATCCTGCTCAGTTTCTGCTTCATGTGTTCTGAAGTCCGCAAATAGGCCTTAACCTGATGTTCCACAAATGTCTGGGGAATTTCTCCCATGGGAGCTTTCCCTTTATCTAAGTCTGATCTGGTTTCTACAGATGCCATTTTGGATGCCAGTGCCTCCTTTGTTGTAGCTTGAGCTTCTCTTTCCTCCCTGCCTTTTATCACCCTTTCAAGGATATCTAACTCCATGGACCTGTAATTTTTTACTCTGTACCTGGTGTCCTTTTGGTACTGTAGGATATGGCTTTGCTCTTATTTGCTCTTAGCCCTTTCCAATACTTTAGAAAATGTATCTACTCCCTAATAAATGAAATCATCTGAAGTTTCCTCATGAACATAACCTATTTTAAAATGGTTCTGCTTTAGGTGGAAATCGAAAATCCCTTTGGGATCATGCTGCCTTTTGCTTGCAAAACCAAGTTTAAGTGACACTATGTGTTCACTCACCTCTGATTCCCAAGTAGAAGTGGGTACACTCAAGGATCCAAGGGTAATAGGAAACCTGGGCCAAACTTTCCTCTTCGGTGTAGCACATTTTTTGTAAATCCCCTTTGTAACTGTTTGAAATGAGATCTCCTCTAGGACTAACCTGCCCAGCACAACCTTAGGAAACATGTGTGCAGTGTTGCTACCATAAACCCTAATATAGGTGAATGATTCACCAACATACCAGTCTCCCATAGTTGCTATGAGAGCTTTTGCTTCAGGTGAGAACACAGGGGCTTCTTTGTTGAAAATCAGAAAATACACCCGACCGAGGAAACTTTCACATATATCATAAAACCTGGGTACATAGTTAGTATCCCATAGCTCTAAATGATAAATATGCATAGGGGGGCTGGTAATACCCAACTCCATCCCATATTAGGGTAACAAAATTCAGCACATAAGATGTCCACAATAAAGGCAGTAAGGTAAAAATTGGGATTTTTCTTAGCAGTGGCTTTCTGGAACTCTTGTATGGTGTTTTTGAGTTCAAGTGACAGGATTAAGGCCCAGGCGAAAGATTCACTCGTAGTTATAATATGATGAGTGATGGGATCCCATTCTTCTTTAAAGTAAGAATAGTTGGGTAGGCCATAAATCCTACATAACATTGCAGCAAGCAGGGAGTAAGGCTCTTTAAACCATTTGACGGGGTACAGTTCATCTTTCCTCTTGGAAAACTTGCGTGGTTCAGTCATCCAGGACTTAAGCATTTAGTCGAAATTGAATCTGGATATGGCATCTTTAACAAATTCTGCATCGAGGAGATGTCTAAAAGGTTTAAGGGCATAAATCCTCACAAAGGTTTCAGAGCGAAAATTGGCTAACTGAGACCCGGTACTGCTATTAAACGAACGATCTTTCACATTGGTGTGGTCTACAATCCATCTAACGACATCATTCTAGGGTAGGATGGTCGGTCTTGCAGCAATCATATGTAGGCCATAATCCCTAATTCTCTCATAAACAAGTTGGTCCCTCTAAAAATCGGAGAGGTCATTGTTATCGAAGATAGAGTAAACCTGGGACCAATCCAATTGATAAGTTTTAGTCACTCGGCTACTAGTATCAGAAAATACACTGAAGTTCAGGTCTTTGGTGAGCATGTCTTTCTGAACTTTTTTGCACCTGGTGTTTCGGGGGGGTTTATAAGTCGCCATGTATTGTTTTGAATACTTGTACCAGAAATTAAAACTGAATTATACAGGAAGCACAGTATACAATTCAAATTGTGAGAAAGCGACTTGATAACCAACCTAAAACTATAGTAAACACTGTCGAAATCGCGTGGTAAAATATGGAGGTAAAATTACACAGCACAGTGAATTACAGGAGTAAAAAACAGTGAAAATCATAAATAAAACTATCATATTTATAATTCCCGGGAAATAATATAGACTACCAGATGAGGGTAAAAAAGAACGGTCAGGATCAGTTTTGTAGTGCGGAATCAAACACAAAATCGCAAGTTTATTAATCATTCTGCAACTTGCAGGATGTGGAATGTGGAACTACAAAATAGCAAAAAAATATTCTATTAGCTCCGCATTCCACATTTTTCCGGGATGCGGGATGCAGGTTGCGAACACACGCAAACCAAAATGTAAACAAATGAGAACCCCACAACCTGCATTCCACAACTTGTGGGATGCGAGATGCGGGTTGATTAAAGTAAACACATAGAAAAACTCTCCCTCATTCCGCATTTGCGGGATGCGGGATGCGGGAAGGAAAAATGAAATATCAAGTAAAAGGTTTCATGCATTCCGCAACTTGCGGGTTGCAAGATGTGGGATGAGGAACGTTAAAACAATCCCAAACAAAAACAATCTTTCTGCATTTTAACAAAGAAATCAAACATGGATTTTTGGAAATTTGGTTAAGTTAAGGAATCCCAAGAGTCAAATAAAAATCTTAATGAAACCCATTAAGATTATGAAGAGTCTTACCAAGTTATCTTCGTATGTTTCATTGGCCTCCCATGTCAAAATAACATGGGATCTATTGTACCTACAACATGTACCTGGCAAATATGAGACCAAATATTTGCTTTGCTGTGAACACATTGAGCCAGTTTGTGATAGATCTGAGACATGTTCACCTGCTTGCTGCAAAGCACATTCTAAGGTACTTGAAGGGTATAGTTGACTATGGGATCAAGTATGAAGTGAATCATAATATTAACCTGGAGGGTTATGTGGATTCAGATTGGACAGGAAGTGCCATTGATAGGAAGAGAACTTTGGGGTGTTGCTTTAGTATGGGATCAGGTGTGATCTCTTGGTTTAGTGCAAATGAGTCCCACATGGTGCTGAGTATAGGCAAGGAAAAATATGTTGCCACTTGCTCAGATAATTGGGAGAGAGGAGCAGGGAAGCTCCAGTTTGTGATCCAGATTAATATCTCTCGAAATAGGGAGTTCTCGCATAGCCGGTGAGACAGGTTGTCTAAGCATAAAATCCTAGTGAAGCTCATAGGTTTCTCAGACGTAAATGGTCCTGTAGGTTTTCCTCGAATGTAATCAGTCCTAACAAAGCTTGCAGGTTATCCTTGGACGTAATCAGCCCTGATGTGATTCTATGCTAGAAATGGCTAGAGTGAAGTTTGAGTAATTCAGGAAGAAGCTTGGTGTTCTCTAGATCGAGGTTCCTTCCAAGGAGAAGTGATGAGTTTGAGAGCCTTTCTAACATGGTGGCAGGATTGGTTCCTCCCATGGTCAGATGTAAGTGATGTGCCTTTCTAACATGGTGGCAGGATTGGTTCCTCCCATGGTTATAAGTAAGTGTTGTGTCTTTCTGACATGGTGGTGTTGGGCCCACTATATGCCAGTTAATTAAAACTTAACATGTAGAGTTCTAAACACAAATTATCAACCTGAGGAAGAATTTTATTTCAACGCTATCGTGCAAGATCTATGCAGGCACAATTTTTACCTGACACTGTTATCTATTGGTATGCAATCGAAACTCTTTGTAAACTAGATCACACCTTCTTGAAAAGAAAACAAACCTAAAACCTATTCATAAATCCAAACTGTAAATCTAATCACACTTCAACAAAATCAATTCTTATGAAACAAGATCTAATTGTATACATCTAAACGAAGTGTTGTGTTGCCCAACGATCTATCAAAATGAATTAACAGGAGAACACTATGATAAATCTAGTGAATAAAAACATGAATTGAATAATAAAACAACTATGATAAATCCAATGAATGAAAGCATAAACTAAATAATAAAAAAATATACAAAATAACACACTTACAATTAACACTACCAGCATCTACTCAAGGAAGAGGGCCCTTCCTCCACTGAGCAGAGCTAGATCTCCACAATGAAAGTATGCAACTCCAGAATTAAGAAACTACCAACATGTATTATCGGAATGAAAGTATTACAATGGATCTGGATCAAATCCTACAGCATATCATTGCTTTCTCTCTTCCCCTCTTCTCAATGAGATTAATTACATATTTATACATAAAATTATCTCAAGGAAATGAGGAACTGAACCCTCAACTTGTGATCTGTAACAGCTGAAACACGGTCGTAACTGCTGACAACTTTGGAACCGGCTGCAATAGTAAATCTAAAAAATACCCTCTCGAAGAACCACCTATATACTGCAAATCATGGCTTTGTTTGGCAATTTCCTCACAAGTCAGGTAAATGAGGTTGTTACGCACAAAACCCATGTGTCATTTTCGAGATTCTTTTTCATATTCCCGCAAATCGAGACCTGAATCAAGGTGTTCTTATCTGGTATGCATTTTTTGTTAAATCTATAACAGCTAGCTGTGAGCGTCATGTACGTGACAAATCACTCCACAACCCATCATTAGTAAAATTATGCACAATAGTCTTCAATTCATCAAAGATAAAGGAAAATAATCATTATTGACCACTTAAAACATCAATGGAAGTAGTATGTTATTTTACACACAGTTACAACAAATGGATGGAAAATGGAATGATAAATGGGCGATAATGGATGAAATATATGTCAATAAGTGATGGAAAAATGGACAATTCCAGGGCCCAACATCTCCCCAAAACTGAACTTGTTGCATCTCCTCATGCAACCCAATACCTGTGTAGCATTCAACTAGAAGAACTCATTCACTTGTTCTTTCATTTTACCATTCACATAGTTGCAGCTAGAAGAAATGGAGAGTTTATCAGAAATTGGTAGAGTCACAGCTGCTTAGCGGAGGATTTAGCAAAAAAACTGACGAAGTCGCAGCTCCTTAGCATAGGATTTAGTAGAAATTTGGCAGAGTCACAGCTTATTTTTAGCAGAGAATTTGGTGAAGATTTTAACAAAGATTTTGGTGGAGTTGCAGCCCAAATAGCGCTAAATATAGTGGAAAATTTGGCGGAGTCGCAGCCCAAAGATCACTAAATTTAGCGAAGCACTTGGTGAATATTTTGGCGAAGTCACAGCCCAAAGAGCGCTAAATTTAGCGGAGAATTTGGCGGAGTCGCAACTGCTTAAAACGAGAAAAGAGGCAAAATTTTATGGTGTTGCAGCTGCACGGAACAGGAAAAGGGCAATATTTTATGGTGTTGTAGCTGCACGGAATGGGAAAAATGAAAGATTTTACGGAGTTACAGCTACACGGAATGGGAAAAATGAAAGGTTTTACGGAGTTGCAGCTGCACAGAATGGGAAAAGGGCAATATTTTACGGTGTTGCAGCCTTTTGAACAGATAACTTCCGAAGTCATTTTCACCCAAAGGATGAACTAGGTTTGGCTGAAATTTTTCAAGCAAGTTTACATTAGTCCAATGCACCTACACACCAAAAATCAGAGATACCCACATCGTTTATTTTGAGAAAAATGCAAATTGGTTGTAGGTGATTATGGCCATTTTCTCGAAAACCGTACATTGGATTTGGATGAAAATTACTAGTATTTTTCATCTTGGTATTATGCACTTCCTATCCAAAAATCATGAGAATCCAACTTACCAATTGCAAGATATGCCCATTTCAATTTCTGCACTTTTGTAGATGAACATGAATCAAAATGTGTTGCAGCTAAACTTCTTGAACCAATATTTCACAAAATACAAACTGGATTGGGATGAAAATTTTCAAGAAAGTAATTACCATTCTAATTCATCTCCACACCAAAAATTAAAGAAACCCACATCACATATTTTGAGAAAAATGCAAATTGGTTGTAGGTGATTCTGGTCATTTTCTCGAAAACCGTGCACTAGATTGAGTTGAAACTTGCCACGTTTATTCTTATTACCATGATGCTTCTTCCCTACAAATTTCATGAAAAAAAAAGTTTACCATTTTCAATATATCCTTCAATCAAATTCTTAATGTTGTTGAAATAAACTTCACATCAGACCTTGAAAAGGCTTCTACATGATTTCCATTGTGCTTTGTTTAAAGAAACAATTGTGAATAACACTCAGCTCTCTATTGTGCTATGCTTTGAAAATATTTTCTCCAACAAATTTACATTCAATGATCTCCTTTAAATATGCTCACAACAAGTCATACTACAGACCACTATTACCCTTGGAATGATATATTAAACCAATCTGGGCCTAAAGAAAATAAAATGTTGAGGCTGATAGTTAAGCACAACAAATTCCATTGATCACATCTTTGAATAATCCATTTCAAAATTGAATGCATTTATTCATATTTTCACGGGCTTGTTGTAATTTTGATGCCAATAACCATGGGCCAATTCTCACATCAAATTCTGAATATGTAAATGAAAACCTGATAGAGTTGGAGATGCAAAAACTAGAATGCTCAAGATGGCTAAAACCAATGTCTGCATTAATGGATGATAAAAATGAGCCAAGGAACTCATACCTTTCTTTTATGGCAACATATTCATAAGCTAGAAATGATGACTAAAAATGTAATGTAGGATTCATTTCTTCATACCACTGAGTGTAGCAGCCTTTCATTTCTCCTCCAAATTGAATAATTTCCATGTCCTCATGGAAGAGATGAGTTTTTAGCTAAGTTAAAAATAGCCATGTCCCCCAAACTGAATGCAAAGCATGCCCTCATGCATCATTACCTCAAATTGCATCCATAGAAGATTTGTGGTTCCCGCATGCATAAAAATTCCCAAATCTGGAAAGAACAACCTTCAAGCAATTGCTTTATTTCTTCTCAGTGTTGGTTTTTATGTGGCAGTAGCAAGGATTCTTTTCTTACTGCTGGTTCTTATGTGGCAGCAACAAGAATTCTTTCTTACTGTTGGTTCTTGTGTGGCAGCAGCAAGACTTCCTATTGTTGGTTCTTGTGTGACAACAATAAGGTATCATTTGATTATTTTCATGCTTGGTCAGTTGGGTTGGTGAGATGTTGGGTAGGACTTTGAAATGGATGTGCATGAATGATGAAGTGTTAGAATTGAGTGGGAAAGGATGGGAATGGATGGACATAAATTGCTATGTAAAAAATGGAAATGGCTAATGCTTGGTGGTTCTTCATGAAATTTCCCTAAATCTTTAATAAATCAAAAACTCATGCTATTTTACCTCAAGTGTTACCTCCATGGAAGCCTTGGTTGACATGAATGGACTGGTGTATGCTGGAGTTATGTAGGCCAATATGATGCTGAGATAGATGTATATGAGAGTTGAAACTGGATGAGGCTGAATTTGATCCATCATGTTGTGTTGGTTGCATGTAAGACTGCTAACTGCTGGAAGAAAATGGAAAGGAATTGCAAAACTACCAAAATAAATGATGCTACTAGTCATTGTTGAAACCATTAGATCACATTATCTTCAGCTGCTACAAACTGAGGTACAATTCTTACCATGTGAATGAATGTGCTAAAGTTGAGCATGGAAAGAAATCATTGGATTATAGGCCATTAATGTATGCCATTAACCAATGTTAAACAACTCAGCTTTTATGACAGTGAGCTCTAAAGTACCTTAGTGCATATTGATAGGTACGAATGGATGTGCTAGAGTCGAGTCACCTGCAATATTTGTTAATCAAGAGGCATTGATGAATCCCCATGATTAACAACAAGAAAATATGCCATTGATTCACGTTGATTTGTGATGGGCAGTCGGTATTTTGATTTGTGATGGGCAGTCAGTATTTTGGCCATAAAATTTGCATACGGTATCAGAATGGAGTGATCAAAATTGTGTTGTAAACTAGATTCATAGAGGAATGTACCGATGAAATAGGTTTGTAATATATGTCCAATAAGGTATCCAAAAATTGACTGTCCCAGCGTTGTTCCTAAGCTGCCTGCTTGACACCCCGTTAGTATTTTGGCCATAAGTTTTTTGTTTCATACCCAATATTAAAAATTCAAATTGTTTTAGAAACTAGATTCAAATGGATACTTAGGATGTAAACAGGTTTTAAAAATAAGTCCATTTGGTCTCCCAAAAATGGATTGTTTCGACTGTGTTTTAGTAAAAATTTCAAGCCAAAATGTCACCAAAAATTTAATAAATTAAATTTGACCCCCAAAAATTGACCGGAATAGGTGTGAATGTTTTTAATGATGTAAATTTAAATATAACACACACCCATACCAAAAATTTCAAGCATTGAGCACCTAGATTGACTTACACAGTCTGTTGCAGCTGCAGCTACAACTCTAAAAAAAATGACATAATGCTGAAATAAATCATGTGTATTTTTATGGATATGTTATATATAAATGAAAACCAAATACATGCCATGATGTGCAATACACACGTGTCTCAAACTTATAAATTCTCACATGCAGTACAGTCACAGCTGGGTGTTGCATCTCACTGTCATAGCTGGGTGTTGCAGCTCACTGTTATAGCTGGGTGTTGCAGCTCACTGTCATAGCTGGTGTTGTAGCTCATTGTCACAGCTTGATGTTGTAGCTCACTATCATAGCTGGTGTTGTAGGTTGCTATCACAACTGAGTGTTGCAACTCATTGTCATAGCTGAAAATCACAATTGGATGTTGCAGCTAAAAAATTCATGCCAAATTTCAAGCTTGAAGCATTTCAATGATCATTGACTCATTTTCCTGTGGATCATTCATTCACCTTCCCTAATTACTGTAATTTTGTTTTCAAGAAAATTTGTTTTTTTTGTAACAAATAGAGGCAAATTAAATTTTGAACTTCGAAGACAAAAATGATTTAAGCATTTTGTTCAAATAGTCAACAATTCCAAAGCATTCCTGAAAACATCTCATACCCATTCCTTATCTTTCTACTTTCTGATCTTCCAAATCAAAACAAGGCGCGGGAAGAGAGCATACTTATTTGAAAAATAAAAAATAAAAAACAAAACCATGGTTTATTCTATTTCTCTATCCTACCCTATTCTACTTAGAAATATAAAAAGTATTCAAGTGTATGTATATTTCCAATGGAGCCACTTTCAAAGAAGTGACTCAAGTATGCTCATACTCCCAACAGAAAAATATAACTTTATGAATGCTAGGATATGAGAGATCAACTTTTCTTAAAATGATGGTGCCAAGAATTGGTGAAGTATGGAATGATGTTGCAGACCGATGATAGATTGAAACCAAGCTTCAATATAGTTTTTGTTCCCTTGATTTCTCATGGATGTGACACCATGAAGCTCCTTAGTAAAATGATCTTCCTCAATGGATAAGAGATTCGGATCTAATGATGTAAAGGATGCTTCAATTTTTGGTTCCAAAGTCCGTTCTTTATCAAATATTATGTGTGTCTTATTGATCTTGTCTGCTTGCTTATAAGGACTAGAAGAAACTCCATCTGCAAATCTTGGATTTAAAACATGTTCAGGCCTCAAATGGATTTGCTGCAACAATGCACAGTATTTTTGCAGCAGTGTAGGTGAGGTAGAACAAGAGGAAAATGTAGGAACATTTTGCAGTTCAGCACTGTAAGCATATTGTACTACTTTATTATGGTTAGGGTGGAGGGCAGATTGGACAGGAAATTGTGTTGGATACCAAAGAGTTTGATGAGAAAATATATGTGGCTGATGTAGAGGATTGATTTGTGAGGTTGATATTGAAGGACCAAGTTGTGTTGCAGCATGAGGGAGAGTGGCCATGTGATCATAAGATAGGCCATTCCAACCTTGTGTACAAGGTAGGTAAGAGTTAAATTGAGGTTGCAATAGCTGCCATGGTGGAAGAGTATTCAATGATTGAGTATGAGAGTAAGGAAATGGAGGGATATAATTTTGAACCATACATGTAGGCCACAGTTTCCATGAATATTGCAATGAGTTGGCTGCAACTCCTAGATCTCTTTGATATGTTTCTTTCATCCTTAGAAAGGAGGGACAATGATCTATGGAATGATTCAAGTCACATATGCCAAAAATTGTGGGACTATCCAAAGGACAATCCATTGCGAGATATTTCTTCTAACACCAAGGGAAAACTATTTCTTCAAATTCCTCATGCTTTTCCTTAACCTGCAAAACAACCAATTCTGAATTTAGTGAAACATTGATATCAACATTAGAATTTTTAAATACATTACCGATTTTAGCTCGTAAAACTCTTGTTTTTGCAGCAGATTTCAAAAATAAAGATAAAAGTTCCTTATAATTCTTACCGGTCTTGAAGTTTCCTCTTGAATACCTTCTACATAACTCACAAATTTCATCATATGCTAACTGAAATACATTACCTGTTCCCATCAGATTTAATATTTCTAAATATTCAGCTTGGATTCCCTTGAGTAGAAGTGTTTTTAAGGTCTCCTTCCCCAGTTTCCTTTGTTTGGATCTTTGGAGGTTATATTGAAAGCATTCTGTGTATTCCTCCAGACTCTCTTCTTCTCCTTGTGTAATTTCGAATATGTCGCCATTGACCCTGCAATAATCTTGGTACCTTTTCAAGAATATATGTTTCATGTCTTCCCAAGTTTGTATACAATTCCCACTAAGGCTCATGAACCATCGGAGGGCTAATACTTTTAGATTAAGGGGAAACACATTCAAATTTTGATTATTAGCACAATAACCATATCCTCTACAAAGTACTACGAATTGAAATAAAAATACATCAGGTCTTCATTTTCCAAACCATTAAAATTTGGTAGAACATGTGGGGGAATGCTTTTCGTTGGCACCACTCTTCCTGAATCTCTAATGGGAAATTCGAAGGTAGCAACTTCTCCATCTTTCTTACCTGCCATCTCTTCATATATTCTTTATGTGCTATTCTGAGGCTCCTCCTTCAAATGTTCTTGTCAACTTGTTAGTAGAATGGGTGGTGCTTACAACACCACTAAGGGGAATGATAAGATTTGTGCTCCAAAGATTGAAAATGAAATAAAACTAAATGTAAAGACAGAAAATTCACACTCAAAATAAATTCAATAAACTAAAATGTAATCATGCAACATACATGCCCTACTTTAACAATGCATCTACAAAACAATGTCAAATGTACTTTTGCACCATTGATAACTTCCCCGGCAACGGCACCAAAATGTTGGGCCCACTATATGCCAGTTTAATTAAAACTTAACATGCAGAGTGCTAAACATAAATTATCAACCCGAGGAAGTATTTTATTTCAAAGCTATCGTGCAATATCTATGCAAGCACAATTTCTGCCTGACACTGTTATCTATTGGTATGCAATCGAAACTCTTTGTAAACTAGATCACACCTTCTTGAAAAGAAAACAAACCTAAAACCTATTCATAAATCCAAACTGTAAATCTAATCACACTTCAACAAAATCAATTCTTATGAAACAAGATCTAATTGCATACATCTAAAAGAAGTGTTGTGTTGGCCAACGATCTATCAAAATGAATTAACAGGAGAACACTATGATAAATCTAGTGAATAAAAACATGAACTGAATAATAAAACAACTATGATAAATCCAATAAATGAAAGCATGAACTAAATAATAAACAAATCTACAAAATAACACACTTACAATTAACACTACCAGCATCTGCTCAGGGAAGAGGGCCCTTGATCCACTGAGCAGAGCTGGATCTCCACAATGAAAGTCTGCAACTCCAAAATTAAGAAACTGCCAGCATGTATTATCGGAATGAAAGTATTACAATGGATCTGGATCAAATCCTACAACATATCATTGCTTTATCTCTTCCCATATTCTTAATAAGATTGATTACATATTTATACATAAAATTATCTCAAGGAAATAAGGAACTGAACCCTCAACTTGTGATCTGTAACAGATGACACACAGCCGTAACTACTAACAACTTTGGAACCGGCCGCAACAGTAAATCTGGAAAATAACCTCTCCAAGAACCACCTGTATGTCGCAAACCATGGATTTGTTTGGAAATTTCCACATGAGTCAGGTAAATGAGGTTGTTGCACACAAAACCCATGTGTCGTATTTTCTATATTCTTTTCCATATGCCCATAAATAGAGACGATGATCAAGGTGTTCTTATTTGACATGCATTTTTTGTTAAGGTTGTAACAGCTAGCAGTGAGCATCCTGTATGTGACAAATCACACCACAACCCATCATTAGTAAAATTATGCATAATAGTATTCAATTCATCAAATATAAAGGAAAATAATGATTATTAACCACTTAAAACATCAATGGAAGTAGTATGTTGTTTTACGCACAGTTACAACAAATGGATGTAAAATGGAATGATAAATGGACGATAATGGGAAGAAAATGGGTGAAATATATGTCAATAAGTGATGGGAAAATGGACAATTCCAAGGCCTAACAAGTGGCAGGATTGGTTCCTCCCATGGTCAGATGTAAGTGTTGTGCCTTTCTGACAAGGTGGCAGGATTGGTTCCTCCCATGGTCAGATGTAAGTGATGTGCCTTTCTGACATGGTGGCAGGATCGGTTCCTCCCATGGTCAGATGTAAGTGTTGTGCCTTTCTGACATGGTGGCAGGATTGGTTCCTCCCATGGTCAAATGTAAGTTCTGTGCCTTTTTGACATGGTTGTATGATTGTTTCCTCCCATGATATTTAATGTCCCTTTTTGAAATTTTACTGAATGACCAATTTTTCACTTTTTCCCCAATTTTGAGCTTAACTAGTTTTGATGTCTAGACCTCCAAATTGAACCAAATGCTTCCAAATTTTCTCTGAATGTACATGAATAATAATATAAATTGAATATCATGCTCATTTATGTTTTTTAACCTCCAAATTACCTCTACAAACTTGTTTAATGTTCTATTCAAAGTAGGAGTCTTTACTAGCAAATTGGGGCTCCAATTCCCCCTGGGTAATTGCCGGAAATGGATTCACAAATGATCCAAAAGTCACTTTAATTTCTAAATAGAGGCTTGGTATGTGTAAGGGACCTTTTCAAAGTCCCATATGCATCATTTTTTAGTTTATACAGTTTGTTATGACTCTTTCCAAAACAACTCCCAAGTCACAATTTCGACCCTTGGGGAAAATGCACCAAATCTTCTCCCAATGCAATAAAAATGAGTAAAATGGATTCCAATGCTTAATTATAGAACATGAGACTTGAAATAAACATTAATTACATTACATCCATCATACATTTATCAGAGATACATTCCTCCATTCAAAATAATAAGCATTACCATGGCATATATCAAAATGGAGTGGAAATGGTCATTGTTTGCTCATTAAAAGTCATCTTGACATAAAAATATTGTTAATTTCTAATTGAAATTTTCTAATAATTAATATAATATCATATTTAACTTATTACAATTATAAATGGACAATGAAAGGCTCTCCCAATTCGAAATCATCAGCATTACAATGGTTCACAACAAGATAGTGGGGAAATGACACTATTTCTTCATTGGTCAACATTTTTACATGAATTATTTTGGGTATTTCAAACTAAGAGTCTTTTGAACATGAAATATATATAACATCAACACATAATATAATTGGCATTATAATATTCCCCAGAGAGATCAATATCTCACCGAAAGCGCAATCCCTCCATTGGCATGAATATGGTGTGAAAACTGGAAATAGTTGAGAGAGAATGATGCAATAGAAGAATCCACATTATTTCCTGTAGATTACACCTACAAATAAGACTCCATTAAATCTCCATTAAATACATGAGTGTCCTTTTCAAACACCAACTAGGATGGGAATCTTTCACCCTCGAAATTGGCTTAAGCAAGAAAACTAGTCATCCACTAGCTCTCACAATTCACAAATGAGAAAAAGCCTATTATCATGGCTGATCCCTATATTTCATAAACATTATTAGTCTTCTAAGGTTCCAAGTACATCCATAAACCAAATCCAAGTCTAATTGGTGTGGCTACTCATGCTATGCCATGTGGCCTCTCTCTTCACCTTCCCTCTTCTCCCAAATTTCAGTAGGAGCCTCTTGGCCTTCTCCAACTCCCAAATTTGACCTCTACGATGCTCTATTTAGTCCTGATATGTTATTATGTCAGTATTTCAGCCTTAAAATCTGACTTGTGTCATAAATATCATAGAATATCCATCATTGGTGTCATAGATGTCATAAATGTAAGGGGAATCTAGCTAAGTGTCCATGAAACTCCCATTTGGCTCTTCCTCTCCCATGTAAGTTACAATTCATCCCAAATTCGACCTATGAAGTATATGGACAATTATATTAACCTTATAATCCATCCAAAACATTAGGCTTCCCATATATTCTAATTTGCAAGAGAAAGATACCATTTAACATAGGAATTCTAGCTAGTGTGGGCCCCATAGTCTCCATGTGTCTTCATGCTCCATTGTCACTTCCATTTTCTCTTATATTTATTTTATAAGCTAAATTATTAAATATTTATCCCCTTCTAATGTCTAAACATCATTTATTATCCCCCTTATTCCAAATCTCAAAGCTTCCACCCCCAAGCTAGGAAACTAGTGATTTTCCACCTTGGCAATTATTTGACTTTTAGCATCCCTTTGACAACTTTCATGAATATGGAAAATGTGATTTGGCCATTGTGACCCAATGTAAAATTTGGGACATTACAAATCTTTCCTTCCCAATATTTCTTTTCCTCAAGCAAATTTCAAACATGGTTGTTGAAGAACCTGCTTTTTGTATGATTCTTTGAAGTTGCCACTGAGCTTCCCACCTTGAGTCTTTGAGATTTCATGAAGATTTCAGAGAGGAACCACCATGCTTGCTGCTGCACTACTCTGATTAACATCACCTTATTAAATTGGGAATCCATCTCCCATACTTCTTGTTTCCCAAATAATTTGAAATCAATGGGACTAAAAACTATCCCAGTGTCCCATTGCTTGCATTGCACTCCAACAATTAAGAGTGCTCTCCAACCCATACCATTTGGAAAGAGAATTCCTGGATCCCATTTTCTTGTATGCATTCTTCCAAACATCATGAGTGCATAATATATATCATCAAATTATATAACAACATAATAAGAATGTACATTAAGGAGGTGCCTCACCAAGAAATCATGAAAGTGCTTATACCTCCCAGTGAGTAGACTACCATTTTCCAAGTGCATACATGCTTCAAGTGACCAATCAAATCTGCTCCAATGACATAGGTGAGGATCCCATGTCCTATAATGTTGCTCCCAAAGAATGTAATACGCATAATAATCAGTCATTTTTTTCTTTCATCCAAGAAGTGAATGAAGAACCTCCACAAAAATATGAACCAAATAAGGAGCAAATAAAACATGAAGACTTCAAGTGTCTCAAAGAAGTCTCATCAATACACCCATGAATATGTATATCATCATGAAATAATAGAGGATGTTGCTTCCAATAATAATGTTCCTCAGTCATATCACTCTTCACCCAAGTGTTGGATGAAGTTCCTCCAACATCAAATGAACCAAGTGTTGAGCAAGAAAAACCATGAGTCTTCAAGTGACTCAAATGAACATCATAGGTGCACCTATGTAGATGTGTATAATCATAATGTAAACAAGGATTCTGATACAAATGTAAATAATATGGTTCTCTAATAATTCCATCATCAAAAGGAGAAATAGAATATTCGTACTCTTCAAGTAGCACCATCAAAAAGAAACATTTCACCCATACTTCATTAGGATGAATGCTGTAAAATTTAGAAGTGTAGGATGTAGGAGAAAGAACCAACTCACCCAAATGATCAGTAAGTGAAAAATTGTCATAATCTGAAGTATCCATAGGGGTAGGATTATTTACCTCCCTATAAAATGCAAAAATTTCCTCATGGGTTGGTTCCAAGGTGCTAGAACTATGCACTTCTTCAAAAATTGTGTAACCATTTTCAAGAGGCAACTCAAGTTCCTCTTCCACTATATCAAGTGTTTGGATCTCTTCAAGAACATCTTCAAATACATCAAGTACATTCAAATTTCCAAATTTCTCATGATCCACCATGTCATGAGAATCCTCCAAAGAATCTACCATTTGACAATCTGAAACATAGGAGGAAAAACAAGTGTCTTGCAACTTTTCAAGAAGTTGCTCATTTTGAATTGTAAGCTTATGAATAACTTCATTATTATTCAAGTAGGATTCATGTAGCCATTAAATAAGCTCAATGACATTTTTTCTATCAAAAAGCAAAGACATGAAATTACCTTTGATGTTGCACATTGCTCTTTGGATATTCTCCATATCTTCAAGGAAGGATGGATCCTCCAAGGAAGTAGATCTCCAACAAGAATTTGATACCAATGCTTGAGTGTCATGGAGTATGCTAAGGGCCACTTGGATATTCTTTTAATTCATCTTTAAGGACCCTTCAAGAAAATTAGGCTCTTGCAAATGAACCTCCTCATCTTCTTCCTTCTTGCTTGGACCAACTTCATGAAGCTCAAGTGGTGATGGGGAAGTTGATCTTGGTTCTTATTCAACTGCTACAAGGTCTTCATTTTCATGTTTAATGGAATTTTGTCTTGCAACAACATTTTTAAATCTTATATCTATGTCACCAACATAGAGTTGTGAGCACCCATCACTAGGTACTCCTTCATAGTTCATGCATCCATCAGTAGATGATCTTTGCTTCATTTCCAAGGTAGCATGTGTCTCAAAATTATCTTCAGTATTTTCAATAAAATTTCTTCATACTTATGTGATGTCTCTTCATATTTGTCAGAGTCACTTGGGAGTGAATTTCTATCATCTTCATGTACTACTTATTCTACTCCACCTATTTCAGAACTAGGTAGTTCATGCGTCTCCTCCTTTTTTTCCTTCAAGCAAACTGATGCATTTTTCCCCTTGGTTTTCTTAAAATCAATATATTTTTCCCAACTTTGGATAGCCAAAAATTCAAATCCTTTCATAATATTCTTGGTCATGTCTTCAAATATAGGTTCCGTGCTTTTTATTATCTCCTCACCATCATATGAGGTTCTCTTTTCATGCCTAGTCATAGTTTCCAAAAAATTGTCTTCTTCTCCTACTTTTTTTCCCTCTTCAACAAAAGAAATTTTGGTTTTAATATATAATGGTGGTCCCTGAAATATTGTACTCATAAATATCATACCACATCAGGTTCCAAGATCATGCTCTGATACCACTGTAATGTCCCTTTTTGAAATTTTACTAAATGACCAATTTTTCACTTTTTCCCCAATTTTGAGCTTAACTAGTTTCGATGTCTAGACCTCCAAATTGGCCCAAATGCTTCCAAATTTTCTCTGAAGGTACATGACTGATAATATAAATTGAATATAATGATCATGTATGTTTTTTAACCTCCCAATTACTTCTACAAACTTTTTTAATGTTCTATTCAAAGTAGGAGTCTTTACTAGCAAATTGGGGCTCCAATTCCCCATGGGTAATTACCGGAAATGGATTCAGGATGGTGGCAGGATTGGTTCCTCCTATGGTAAGAAGTAATTGTTGAAGAATATGAAGACCTAAATGGAGGATAGTCCTACAACCAGCATGAAAAAGGGTTGGCTGTGTAGAACTTCCTATGACTTGTAAAATTGAGAGATAGCACCATTTGCTTGAGATAGCAAGAGCAGTGATGATTATGATATTACTTTGATTATGATCTAGTAATGAAGACTTGTGTTGATGAATTGGGTCAAGAGAATACCTCCATAGTTAAGAGGGAGTGTTGATGTATTTGTAACTTCAGAATGTATTCACTAGTATATTTTATATTGTATTTCATTATACCCCGACAGAGATGTTTATTCCTCCAATCAGGGGAGTCATTAATATAATAAAGTCATGTAAAGACATTGAGGTTAAACCTCCATTGTAAGTCAGGGAAATAGTCCCCACAATTGAGTTGAGGCTAACCCTCCATTGTAAGTCAGGGAAATATTCCCCACAGTTGAGGGGTATTAGGGTTATTAGACTCTCCTAGTGAGGTCAACCCTGTAAGAGTAAAATTTAAGTGGAAAACAAGTATAAATAGAGAATGAGACTCTCTATTTGAAACACACACTCACTCAACTGTAGCGCATGAGTGAGAGAAGAGGATCTCAAACAAGTGAGAGAGAGAACAGCTGTCGGAGATCATTTTTTTTTGGGTATTACTTTTGCTATTGGTGCTCATTCTATCTCTAAGGAAGTTGCGGGGTTTTCTCCTTTATGGTTTCCCTGAGGAAAACTCTTTGTGTCTCTTTTCTCTTGTGATTATTGTTGTGCATGTTATTCTCTCATATAAGATCCTAGATCATATTGGTTAAATGATAAAAATGTAACAATACTCATGAATGGTTCATGGGTTTCAATGACAATAGCCGTGAATTCTCCTTAATAACCTTATAAAAAATAGGCCAGGCTAGAAAGATAATGATGCATTCAGGATCATGCACGTCTATAGTGTTTTGGCCACTTCTATCCATTTTGTCCTTTTTTGTACCAACACATTAAGTTTCAATACTCAGATGGAGAAGTGTCATTTCATAGGATAACAAAATCCCCCTGATATGTGAGGTCAGAGGGAAGTGATGACCGAAATATATTACAAACTTTATTCTTAGATAACTAAGTTACCAAGGTTGCAGAGAGGTACCTGAAACATACATATCAAAGTTATATACAAAAACATATTTGTGTATTCCATGTTCAATAAAGCGAAACTCTATCTCCTTTACAATATTTGATTACATAATATGATACAGGAAACAAGGCCACGTATATTACAAAGGTGGATTAGAGCCACAATATACAATGATGAGTCTTCAAAATATGGAAGTAGTGTTGTTGAACATAACACAATCTTGCGCAATTTAGGTTATCGAGATATGAACCTAAGGTCTTTGTCCAAATCCATAGTAACCAGTAGAACCCCTACCATGTGAATAGATGAGTTGAAGTTGAACATGGAAAATATTCAATAGAATTCCAGTAAATGAATGATGCTGAAAACTAAATCAAAGGAATTCACCAATAGGGATAGTGAATCCTAAGGTAATATCATCGAATCTCTAGGTCTTTGTCTTCAGTAGATGTTGATGAGAAACTGTGATGTGAGGAGGAAGGCAATGGATCCTTCAATAGATCACAAGAGTAACTAGGACACTAGATGAGGGAAGGTAGACATAAGGAATTATTAGACATGATAATGATGGTAACCAGGATGATCAGATAGAGGTACAGATCCTTGAACAATGAGCATGACATAAATATGCCCAAGGTATCTTTTGACTTGCAGATATGACAAATAGATTTATCTGTCATGCATGAAACATTATCATATTCCCCATGTATAAAGGGCAAGTGGAGTAAAAACTTGAAGTAATAGCTAAGATGGAAGGGTATACTGAGACATGAGTATCAGAAAATTCATAGAGTGCTTTGTTCAAGGATGACATGATGCCACTGCTTATAAACCAAAGAGTGAAATTCTTCCTTATCTTTCTTGTTAAGTTTTAACAAGTCCAAGAAAGTTAACTCGAGTATCTCTTCATTTTTGACAAGATTGAAGCAGGGAGAGAATAATGCTTGATCTGTCACTAATTTGTGGATTTTACGAGCTCGAACTAGTAGATGATCATTGGTGTTTTCATAGTTTTGAGAGTCTAAAAACTTTGAAGAAGAATCTAGGGGTTTCTTTTTCATGTAATTTAGTCTCCTAAGGCTGAAAGAGTATAAAACAATCCACAAAAGAACTCTCTTATCTCTCAAAGGACTAAGCTATACCTTTTTCATACTTAGTCAGTAAGGTCAGAAAAAGGGGTAAACTAATACCAGATCGACGTACCTTCAAAAGCAGCATATAGCTTGATTTTAATGAGTGTGAAGGAAGGCAAGATCGCTTGGAAATATCCATTTGATACCGAGAAATGGGGCTTACAACAGTAAACTTGATGCTTTTTTCTTTAGGTTTTGCGAGCATGACAAAGACATAAGTTACGCTTGGAATATTTTTCATGTTTGGGTCCAGAGCACAAAAAAGAGAAAACTAAGCTCATACCAGGTGTTCCTTTTTCATAAATTTAGTCCCTCAAGTCCAGAAAAGAGATAAACATGTGCCTGAAGATACTCTTCTCAATTCCACAGAAAAGAGAGTATTCCTTTCGCATAAATAATCTACATGGTCCATGAAAGAGATAACTTACCACCAATGTAGATGATCATTCAATTATCCTTAACGAGTATGAACAAACAAGTTTACTTGGTTGTCCAATTTGTTTTGAGGAGTCATACCAGGGTTTAAAGAAAACTCCATAAGTGTGGGGTTCCTTATAATCAAGTATAGCTCATAAAAAGATGCAAAATGAGGTTCATTTTGTCATGAAAAACAACTAATAAGGCTCTCACAAACCTAACACAACTGCGGCATGGGTACAAGAAGAAAAATAAAGTGTTATTAACTAGGTTACCCATGAGAAGGAGGCCCTATCCATGGAACAACAATGATGTGTACAAGGTAAAAGTGGTTTTACACCATATTCCATGGACAAAAAAATGATCTTGGGGTTAAGTGAAGGATAAGGTGTGTGTGCAAAGTCTACAATGAAGACGAAATCATGCCCTATATGCGGTGAAAAACAACTTTCAATGATCCAAGACTTGTTGCAGTTAGAAAAAATACCATGGTATTAGTCCATATATCAAAAAACTGATTTTAAACTATAGACAATGGGTAAAAAATTGAAATTTTTATTATAAATAGTTCAAAACCAAAAATAAACATACCATTTGGAAATTTTACTATATTTAGCAATATTTTACCTTTGGACTTCAATTGATCGCAGCAAACGAACCAATGGACCAATTTCAATTCTGCGAATTGCAGGTTAGTTATCTCTTCCTTCTCTTTCTTTCTATCCATTCATTTTTTGTTTTTAATACAAAATTTGGTGATTTTTGGATTTCCCTAAGAGAATCCCAGAGAATTCATGTGTGTGCTTCTTTACAGTTGTGAATACGTGTTTTATTCGCGGGTTGCTGTAGTGCAACCCACATATGCTTCGTATTGTCCTGAAAGAACAATCGTGAATACTACGTGACCTTTAATTTTTTTTAAATGCACAAATGAAAATGAATTTTGATGAATTCTAATGGCTTATTATGTTATTGGGGAAGGCAAAGATGGTTCTAGAGTGGAGAGAAAGGGAACATAAATACATGGATCCAAAAGCCATGCAATATGCCCCTACTCTACCAGCATTACAAAGAGGTGGATTGCTAAAGTTCTATTGAACTTCGAATATGAGAGCACAAGTCTATATTTTGGAGACTCTAGTGAGATACTGCGATCATGAGCTCACAATAGATGATATATATTTTATCATGGGGATTTCTTGTAGGGGTACACCTATAAACCTAGAGGGAACTGACACGGGAGGTGACCCTCTTAGCGTGCAATATTGTGTTGATACTTACTTCCTGCCTGGAGCACCTAAGTCGAGGACATGTGTCCCAATTTCATAGATAACTAACTTTCCATTGAAAGTGATGGTAAGCACAGTAGCTAGGGTTGTTGGTCTTCTGCTTTTCAGTTGGACACAGAGGACCCACATGCATGTTGTAGTGGAATGTATGCGGTGTATGTTGTTTGACTAATGCTTGGGACTGATCCCAATCATGAAGAAACAACTTTCTGACTACAAGAGGGGTCGAATAAATAAATTTGGCTATGCCAGTATCTTAGTGTAATTCTTCTTCGAGAGGGTTATTTCCCTCATCCCTACAGTACATTTACCATCGGTCTCACCCCGTCATCCTAGACTCACGAGGTGGGGGGGCATTTTTCTCCATTTAGGTGGTGGAGGAGGGATCTAGAGTGGTTACAATGATTACTTATATTCCTGGTGGGATAGACAGATGCATGCTCTCAAGCAGTTTCCATATGCTAGAATATATTTTCGAGGATACCCTGAACTCATCCTCCCTCCAGGGGGAGTATGGGGAGAGATCAGTAAGTTTTTATCTTTTTATATTATTTGATTTTTATGAGTTTTTTTAATAAAATAATATATACATATGTATATGATTTTTACCCTTCTTTATTTTTTATATGCAGATGTTGGACCAGTTTGCCCCGATGGGAAGCCCAGGACTTATGTACAACCTGTACAGGCTGGTGAGGATGACAGTTTACTACATGTTATTGAGGGGAAGCTAGATGGGCTTACCCAAGATGTACCCACACTGCAGCTAGATTGGATCCTAATGATCATGCAGGAGTATGTTGTTAGGGTTCCATCAACCTAGATACGCCTTCTCAGAAGGGTGTCTAGGGTCATACTACATTACAGGGAGGATGTAGATATAGTCGAAGTCGAGGAGGCTGAGGATCAATCCTAGACTTAGTCATATGTATAGAATATGTTCCTTATTTTTACGTATAGTGATACACTTGTGACGGGATTTTAGGATCAGACTCGGTATATCTATGGACATATTTTACATATGTGTGTGTGTGTGTGTGTGTGTGTGTGTGTGTGTGTGTGTGTGTGTGTGTGTGTGTGTGTGTATGTATACATATATGTATGTATATGTATATATATATGGTTATGTACATGTCTCTCAAATATGTCTGTTATATTTATTTTACAATGTGTGTGTTAAGTGCCAGTCCAATATGTAATTTGCATATGCATCAGTAATTATGTTTTAATTTCTTGTAATGTGATTGAATGAAATTTATTCAAAGTTTCTTTCAAGTAATCTTACATGTAAAAACTGACGTAGTAAGTTATGGTTTTGCACTTGATAAACACCATTGAGTTGGGAAACCACGAGCTAAGAGTCAAGTCTAAGCTCCAAATGGGTAACGCCACACAGTGTAGCATCCCATAACAACTCAATAATCACATTGTATTCAACCACATTATTAGTCACGGGACCTAAGCAGGTGCCACCAAAGGCAACCAATTGTCTTGACCGTGAATAGATAACCTAGGCGGTTGAATTCATAATACAAGTATGGAGGTTAACACCATTAGTAAAACCTATGAACCACTCAGATGACATCTGAAACAACCAACAAATTGTATAAGAAACGCTAACCAACTAATGACCTATTGTACTGTTGAGGCCTGGAAAATCGCAGGTAACAACAGTTAGGGAGTCTCCCTAGTAAACATTCCCAACTAGCACTCTACTATTTGGTATGCGGAATCCGTCCGATTTACAGTCTGGCTACCATAGGTCAAGCAACAAAATAAAATGTTTTATCGGTTACGGCCTCGTCCACCATGTATATTTTTAGTTTTTTGAATTTAAGTATGATCTGCAAATGCCTATCTAAAAATGTAGATTGATAGAGATAACAAGGAGCGTCACAATGTGATGCGTAGGTTCTTACCTCTCGTCTTAACTCTCTCGCATCTAAATCACACATAGCAAGAAACTAAAACTAACTATCTAACCTATCCCTAGGGAGCAAAATTATTAGTTATCAATGAGAAATGTATTTCTGCACATGCATTAAGAGAAATCACAGATAGTTGTTACTTATTTCAGAACACATGAACATTAATAGATATATGAACAACAAGATAGCTTATTGTTTATGAGAACCTTCATTACTCACAGTGGAAATTTCACAGAATAGACTAGAGTGCATTCATAACATGAACATAGGTTCAAAGAGTTAGAACAATCTCATAGTTAATGGACATAAGCTAAAAACAAAATAGTTCACATTCAACTAATCCATAGCAAAGAATTTGAAACATTCCACCAAGCTTTCTCCAGCAAGAAATTTGTAATTCTTTATTGCAAAAGGAAATAGTTCTTCTTATAACATACCCTCACAAATCTATCTGGGAAAAAGTCCTTTCTACATCTAACTCTCCTATATTTATACAAAAAAAGCAAAACCTTTGGGCTTCCCCAACATTTCAATCCCAAAATCTTGTCTTGCAGTGAATGCTCATAAATTACATAATATGTTACATTTCAAATTAAAATTTTAAGAGCACTTTATAAAGAAGGACCAGCTTGGTTGTTGATGAACTTTTCCCAAGCCTGGGCCTCTGCCGCTATCGATTTTGCTCAATAATATGTTGGTCTTTTTTAGGTCCTGTTGATCTTATACCCTCACTTTCTTCTTCTCTTTTCTTCATTTTTCTTTCTCCTGTTCCATTCTTCAGCCAAATCTCTTTTGCTTTGTCTTTACAGCAGCAATCACCCTGTCCTAAAGATAACAAAAAATGGTATCAGTCTATTTACCTCCTCCATATGCATTCTATAAAATGAAGTATACACACAATATTAATGCATGAAAGGAAAGCATGATAAGGAAAAGAAAATCCTGCAAGTTGGGTCTGAAAATCCTCTAAGTCTGTCTGCAGTTAAAAACACAACCCTAATAGAAAAACTCATCATTAATACGGACTACATTTAAGATCATCTAACTTTTCAATAAAACATGAACCACACTATCAATAAGACTAATCATCAAATGTGAGACCCTGTACTGTGTTCTCATCGCGAAAATCCCAAATCGATCAAAAATCAAAAAACCTTCGTCGCCCATGAAATAGGGTAAAAGCACACCAAATCGGCAAGAAAACCCTATCGTTAGGAAAAACACTATCAGTGGATGGAATCACTAGACATCAGGCAGATAGTGCACTAGACAGCCGCAACAGCGGGCCACAAACAGACTAAGGATCCCGCGACAAAATAAAACGTCAGTGAAATAAAGCACTAAACACCGCCATAGCAGAAATTGGAATCACTATTCAATAAACACATTGGCATCGACGACAGGAAGGACTATATGTCGGATGGTTAGTTCACTAAGCAACCACAATGGCGGAATACATACAGACTAATGGTTTCGCGATCAAATAAAAACTGTCGACGTCAGAAACTCTAAGCACTATGTGTCGACGATTTAAACTTCAACACTTCCACAGTGTCGACACTCCTGAACACTAAAAACCGCCGATAGTTAAGCGTCAGAGATCGGAACCACTAAGTGCTACAGTTCGACAACTTTAAAACTAAGCATCTCCACAGTGTCAGCGAGACAAATGACAAGGCCTCTGAAATGGCTGCATTGTAGTAGACTAAAACTCTGATCGTTTGTCAAAAACATTTCGATAGCGAAAAGAAAACAAACTCGTCTAAAAGCAAAAGGTTTGAGCAATAAATCCGCCAAATCGGCGAGAAAAATAACTATCCATTGGAACATTCTCCATTTTCCCTCTAAAACGGCGGCAACATAGAAAACTAATGCCCCGATTCATTCATCAACTGACTTTCGGCAGTGATCAAAATCACCAAAATCAGACTTCAAGCTCCAAACATTCAATCAAAACTCCACACTTCTTATGCATTGGCCAGGAAAAAAAGGAAATTTTAGATCATTTAACTTCCAAGACGAGGGAAAACAATTGACCTCACTTCAACCTCAAAAAATCCAAAATTGTACCAGAGGAAAGACAGAGTTCAGGAAACCAAACAATCCCAGGTAATATAAAATCAAAAGGAGGGTCCAAAATTTATAAAAAAAAAAGGAAAAAGGTTGCAGCTACAACATCTACATAAAAATACAATAACAAGTACTATGCCTAAGCGTAGTACTTCTTCAGGTAGAGCCCATTCCTAGGCTCCAACAACTTGTTTCCATCATAATCAGTTAATTCATAAGCTCCCTTTTTCAAAATTTTCTACACAGCGTAGGTCCTAACCACATTGACTTGAAATCTCCTTCCCCCAAGGTTTTTTTTTCTTGATCCCAGAGAAAAACAAGTTCTCCTTCAGAGAAAACTCTCAGTTTAACGGCTTTATCATATTGGTTTTTGACCCGGTTCTTGTGAGCCTCATTTGCATTCAATGCATCTCTGTGTTGTTCATCCAATTTTTATAGGTGAAGCAAATGTTCTTCCAGATCCGTAGTGTCGGGAAGCACATGAATAACAATCTTAAGGGATGGAATCTCACACTCAAACGGTGTGACTGCTTCCATCCCATGGATGAGCTAGAATGGTGAGAAACTAGTAGCAGTATTGACATTAGTCTGGTATGCTCAATGTATAGGGTACAACATGATATGCCAATTTGACCTGCTCACGTTAATAGTGTGTTTTAGAATGGTTTTCAAGGTTTTTTTTAACCGCGTCTACTTTTCCATTCGCCTAAAGATAAAAGGAAGATGAATGATCTTGCCTAAACCCTAGCATGGTGGTCAAATAAGTCATCATGTTATTCTAACAATGATTTCCATGGTCAGTGACAATCTTCTTTGGTATACCGAATCGAGCAATGATTTGGTTGAATATAAAGTAATTTTTCATTTCTCCATCGACTTTGAAGGTAGGCATTGCCTCTGCCCACTTCGTAAAGTATTCTACAATGACAATGATGCATTTGTGCCCCTGGTAGAAACTAGGTTACATGTCATGTAATCTACCCCCCATTTGGTGAAGGGCCCTACCGTGATTATGGGAAACAAAGGAGCAAGATGCGACCGCATATTTCGGGTATAGAGCTGACAAGGATGATAGTGCTTTACAGCTTCCACACAATATTTGAAGATAGTGGGCCAAAAATAATGGGCACATAAAATTTTATGGGTCATTGCTAACCCATATAAATGACCCCCACACGCTTTTCTATGGGAATCCTTTAGGAAACGCTCTACCTCCTCGTGGGTGAGGAACTAGCATGATTCGAATCTACCCCTCGTCAATATAAGGTATCGCCAATGATCATGTAGCTTTTCACATTGACACGCAACTTACATCGATTTTCCTGTGAGAAGGACGCGTGACACTTAAGAGTCTAGAGATATACTAGGAAATCTTCATACCAGGGCTTAGAGGTGGAAATCAGAAAGATATACTCATCTGGGAATGAATCTTCTTCCACCACTACAGTCTCTTCCGTAGGAATTCCGAGATTAGTTCTGTGAAAACTAAGGATTTTTTGGACTTAGAAGATCAAAAATCCAAGTCAAAATCCTGGAGAATGACTATCCCTTTGTTGAATTTTCCCCTGATTATGCATCAGAATAATACATACTGGAATGGATTCACATCTGCAACCACTGTGGTTATCCTTAGGAAGGTGTAATGATGTAACCTCTAAACATCATAGACTATTGCTAATGCCAACTTATCTATGTGTGAGTACCTAAGATCAAGGCATTCTAATGCACGACTAAGGTAATATACAACATGCTATTGGATCTTGTCATCCTCTAGAACTAGTACTACTCCTATAGTCAACTCCAAGGTAGCCAGATATAATATAAAATATTTCGTGTAATCTGGTGGATGTAGTAAAGGAGCCGACAATAAATCTTTTTGTAATGCCTCGAAAGCGAGCCGTGTGGTTTCATCCCACATGAATGGGGTGTCTTTCTTCAACAAGAACATGAAACCCTTAGTTATATTAGTATAATTGACTATGAAACGTCAAAGGAAATTGGATATATCCTGCAAACTCTGTAGTTTCCTGATGGAACGAGGAGGAGGCATATTTACAATAGCCTTGAATTTCAAAGGATCCACTAGTATTCCTCTGTTTAACATAATGAACCCTAGTAACCTCCCTGATTCGGCGTAGAAAACACACTTCTGGGTATTCAAGTGTACCTTATAATGTCTACATCATTCAAAGTGTTGAAATATTGTAACTTCAAAGAATATTCTATATGTATCATTTGTGGTCCCTGATGGTCCTATCAGGAGAAACACTTGTATTTATTTATACCCTGATGCTTCTATTCGGAAGAAATAATAAGATTCATGAGGAAGTCCCCTCAAATTGTAATGTGGGTCATTAGCACCCCAATTGTGGTTACTCGAGCCTACATGACTGAATTAATTATTAAGTGAACGAACGAATATAAATAGAGGTGTGGTGCTCCTCATTTGGAACACACACACTCACTTGTGTAGAGCATTAATGAAGGAGAGAGAAGTAGTTGGAGAAGGAGGAGGATCAGTCTTTTGGTTTTACCTTTTATATTTTTAGGGCATCTATATAGAGGAAGATTTTGCTGGGCTTTTCCCTTTAGGGTTTTCCCAGGATAAATATGTGTTGTTCTTGTGATACTGTTTCTTTTAGTGATCCTGTTTATATGCTTTTGTTATGAAATTGAAATGAAATATTGATGATCTAGCTTAGCATATAGAATTCTAACACGGTATCAGAGCTAGCTTGAATAGGACATCTTTCACAAGGTGAAATAGCCCTCTCTCTCTCCCAGAAATAAATTAGGGTTTCTAGAAATTTTTTGAGTTTCAAAAAAATGCTTGCATAGAAAGTTGCGCCCTCCCAGAGTGCATATTTTGAGCTTGGAATTGAGGTTTTTGGGTGTGTGAGTCTCCAGGAAAGTCAAACCCTAGTTTGACAGCTGCACCAAAAAACTGTTGAACCAGAAAATAGCTAGAAGCTACAGAAGCTGAATCTTGCAAGCCTAATTTGGAAGGTGAAGATCTAAGATCTCCAGAAACTAAGCACACCATTCAAATCACCTCAATCAAGCGCTTCTCTTGGTAAGTTCAGTTTCTCATTCCACAAAATTACATTTTTTTGTGATTTTCTGACAAGATGGCCCCAAGCACTAAGCTTGAGGACAAGTTAGAAGGCATAGAGAATTTTTGAGCATGGAAATACAGTATTGGTCTCATTCTCCAAGAGAATGACCTTGATAAGTATATCAAAGAGGAAGTTGCAGAACCTGAAGAAGCTGAAGCCAAGGAGGAGCACAAGAAGGATATGATTATGGCACAAAGGATTATTGCTGACTCTAGCAAGGATCACTTGATCCCTCAAGTGTCATCCAAAAAGACTCCAAAAGAAATGTATGATGCCCTATCCAGAATGTATGAGGGAAGAAACATCAACAGAAAGATGAATCTAAGAGCTCAACTGAAGAGCACCAAGATGAGTCATGGAGAATCCATTCAAGACTACTTCACAAGGGTTTCTTAGATCAAAGAACAACTAGAAGCTCTTGGAGACAAACTTGATGAAGATGAGATGGTTATGACTGCTCTCAATGGTCTCACTATACCCTGAGAATCATTCATTCAAATAATGTGTGCCAGGAAGGAAATCATGAAGTTTGATGTGGTATGGGAAGACTGCATTCAAGAGGAGACTAGAGTGGCAAATAAAGAAGCCTTACAAAAAGAGGATGAACAAGCCCTAGCCACTCATACCAAGAGAAGAAGAAGAAATCAACCCATCTTCAAGAAGGGAAACCACAAGGAGCATCAACCTCCCAGAAGGTTCCAAAGATTAAGAGAAAGTCTATCAAATAAGGACTACTCTGGTTTTCAATGTTTCCATTGTGGCAAGATAGGATACATTGCCAGAAATTGTCCTATGAAGAAGCAACAATATAAGAAGAGGATCAACAACAAAAAAAGACACCATGCTCATCTAGCTTAAGATGAGGATGAAGAAGAAGAAGATGAAGGACCTCCAAGAAAGCATGCAAGAGAAGAAGATGCAAAAGAGTATGTACTATTCTTTGCTCTCTTTGGGTCTGTAACACCTGTAGAAGACACTTGGCTTATTGATAGTGGTGCTTCAAAGCACATGACAGGACAAAAGAAAACTCTATCCAAACTTGAAGTAAAGAGCTCTCCTCAGAAAGTACCCCTAGGAGATGACTATCAATATCCGATCAAAGGAGTTGGTGAAGCAAGCTACAAACTTGATTCAGGTAATCCACTAAATATGAAAGATGTATTATATGTACCTGGCCTAAAGAAGAATTTAATTTCTATCTCAGCTTTTGATAAGAAAGGATTCAGAATTGCTTTCATATATGGTCAATTACTCATGTGTCCCAAAGGAAAGAATATTGAAGATGCAGTCATCATTATTGAAGAAGAAGGAGGCTTGTATAAACTCAAGGGGCACTCAGAAACAGCCTTTGTTCATGAGTCCATTGACCCTAGTGAACTATGGCATAGAAGGATTCCCACATTAATCACAAGGCTATACATCATGTGAACAAAGTACTGATGGGATTACCAGACATGAATATCAAGCATGAAGGAATTTGCAAAGGATGTGCGAAGGGAGAGAACATCAAGAATCCATTTCTGAAGAGTGAAACAAAAACAAAAGGTACGTTGGAATTGATTCATTCAGATGTATGTGGTCCAATGTCTTCTACATCCTTAAGTGGCTTTGAATATTATATCACATTTATTGATGACTATTCAAGAAAGACTTGGATATACTTCTTGAAAGCAAAGAGTGAAGTGTTTGAGAAATTCAAGGAGTTCAAACCCTTGATAAAGAATCTTGCAGACAAGAAAATAAAGACACTCTGATCAGACAATGGCGTAGAATATACCTAAAAAGAGTTTGAAACTCTTTGCAAAGATGCCAGAATCAAAACGAAACTGACTTCTCCCTACAATCCTCAACAGAATGGGGTTGCAGAAAGAAAGAACAGAACCATCATGGTGGCAGTGAAGAGAATGATATATGATTAATATCTTCCAATGCATCTATGGGAAAAAGTAGCAAGAACTGTTTTGTATGTACATAATAGAATATCTCACAGTGCTCTTGGATTCAAGACTCCAGAAGAGATGTTCACGGGAAAGAAGCTTGAGGTAAGTCACCTCAAAATATTTGGTTGTTCAGTATATATTCATATACCAAAAGAGAAAAGAACCAAGTTAAACCCTTCTGAAAAGAAGGGGATGTTTGTTGGATATTGTGAAGTATCCAAAGCATTCAAAATTTACATTCCTTGATTCCATCACATGGAAATCAGTCGAGATGTGACATTCAATGAAGAGGCGGCCCTCAAGAGATCCAGGAAGTGCCAACATGAAGAAGTGTATGAAGAAGAGACACCTTCCAGAAATGAAGAAACTACATGTCTCCCTGAAGATGAAGCTCCTGAAGAACGTGACATGGCAGAACCACAAGAACCTCCTATGATGGAGATATCAAGAAAGAGAAAGCTTGCTTGGAAAAGAGAGATTATACAAAAGGCAAAGAGATATGGAGCTCCTGAAGGCTCCACAAGGGAAAGAAAGAAACCTAAGACTTTTTACAACTATGTAGCTTTGATGTGTGATCTTGTAGATCAAGAACCTACAAACTACAAAGAAGCGATATAGAATAAAGAATGGGTAGAAGCAATGACTAAAGAATACCAATCAATAATGAAGAATGATGTATGGGATATAGTTCCCAATCCAGAAGGAAAGAGTGTAGTATCCTCCAAATGGATCTACAAGATAAAACATGTAGCTGACGAAAGTATCGAGAAGTATAAAGCAAGATTTGTGTCCAGAGGTTTCTCTCAGAAAGAAGGAATTGATTATGAAGAAACTTTTGCACCTGTAGCACGATATACTTCAATTAGAGCTATCATGGCACTCGCATCCATGATGAAGTGGGACTTACACCAGATTGATGTGAAGACATCCTTCCTGAATGGTGTGATTGAAGAAGAAGTATACATAGAGCAGCCACAAGGATTTGAAGTTGAAGACAGACGAACTCATGTATGCAAGTTGAAGAAGACTCTATATCACTTGAAGCAAGCTCCTCGAGCTTGGTATGGAAGGATAGAAAGTTTCCTGACAAGCATGGGCTTTGCCAAAAGTAAAGCCGATCCTAATCTTTACCTCAAGGTTATAGAAGATGAGCCTGTCATACTATTACTATATGTGGATGATTTATTTATGATGGGGAATGAGAAACAGATTATGGAAAGTAAGAAGAGACTCGCCAAACAATTTGAAATGAAAGACCTTGGGTTAATGCATTACTTCCTAGGTCTGGAAGTATGGCAAAGTTCAGAAGGAATCTTTATCAACTAGGGAAAGTAAGTTACAGAGATATTGAAAAGATTCAATATGTTGGAATGCAAAGCCATGGCCACACCCATGGATTCCAACCTGAAGTTATTAGCTGATGACTCATCAGAGTTAGTGGATGTGACTCAATACAGATAGGTTATTGGGTCATTGATTTATTTAACAAATACCAAACCAGACATTTGTTTTGCTGTGAACACTCTGATTCAATATCTAGTTCAACCTAGATGGGTTCACCTGGTAGCTGCAAAACATGTGATGAGATATCTGAAAGGGACTATAGACTTTGGTCTATACTATGATGGAATCCATGAGTACAGATTGTATGGCTACACAGATGCAGATTGGGCTGGAAGTGTCTCGAACAGGAAAAGCACATCAGGTGGATGTTATAGTCTAGGATCTATTATGATTTCATGGTTTAGCAGGAAACAGTCCAGTGTTGCTCTTAGCACAGTCGAAGCAGAATATATATCAGCTTGCTCTGCTAGTTGTGAAGCCATATGGCTTTGAAAGCTGATGTCAAGGTTATTCAATCTAGAGTTGGATACTACCATGATTCTATGTGATAACCAAATTTGAATAAAGATGACAGAGAACTTAGTGTTCCACGATAGATCAAAGCACATAGAAATCCAGTACTTTTACATTCAAGATATCATGCAAAAGGGAGCCATAAAGCTCCAGTACGTGAGTACTGATGAACAAGTTGTTGATATGTTGATGAAGCCTCTGTCCCGGGTAAAGTTTGAATATTTTCGTGACAAGCTTGGTGTTGTTCCGAAAGACCTTCCTCGAAATGGGGAGCAATGATGTAGCAGTGGGATTGTATCATCCCTGGGAACTTTCCCTAAAGTGATATGGTGACTTCGGTCCTCGAGAATGAAGTGGGATTGTATCATCCCGGGACATCTGTCCATAAGTGATCTGGTGACCTTGGTCCTCGAGAATGAAGAGGGATTGTAACATCCCGGGACATCTGTCCATAATGGATCCAGTGACTTAGGTCCTCGAGAATGAAGAGGGATTGTATCATCCCAGGACATCTGTCCATAATGGATATGGTGAATTTGGTCCTCGAGAATGTAGTGAGATTGTATCATCTTTAAACTTATGTTCAAAATATATCTGAAGGCTTCGGTCCCCGTGAATGTGGTGGGATTGCATCATCCCTGAAATTCTGTTCAAAATGCATCCGGAGACTTCGGTCCCCGTGAATGTGGTGGGATTGCATCATCCCTGAAATTATGTTCAAAATGTATCCATAGGCTTTGGTCCTCATGAATGTGGTGGGATTGCATCATCCCTAAACTTCTGTTCAAAATGTATCCAGAGGCTTCAGTCCCCGTGAATGTGGTTGGATTGAATCATCCCTGAACTTATGTTCAAAATGTATCCGGAGGCTTCGGTCCCAGTGAATGTGGTGGGATTGCATCATCCTTGAAATTCTGTTCAAAATGTATCTGGAGACTTCGGTCCCCATGAATGTGGTAGGATTGCATCATCCTTGGACATGGTCCTAAAGTGATAGGGACTTATTATCCTGTAATCAATCCGGTGACTTCGGTTGTTAAGAATGTGGTAGGATTGCATCATCCTTGGACTTAGTCCTAAAGTGATAGGGACTGATTATCCCGTAATCAATACAGCCACTTCAGTTGTTGAGAATGTGGTGGGATTACATCATCCCTATACTTTAAGTCCAAAAGTGATCCAAAGACTTTTTGTCTTTGAGTTGTGGATTGCACGTTGTTGCTGATGATGATGATGTTACTGATCGAAAGATCAAAGTGTGATGATGATACCGTATTGATTGAAAGATCAGAATGTGATGATAATGACATACTGATCGAAAGATCAGAGTGTGATGATGATGACATACTGATCGAAAGATCAGAGTGTGATGATGATGATGATGATGTACTATTTGAAAGTTTGAAGTATGATGATGATCTTGATGATGTTGTTGATCGAAAGATCAGAATATGATGAAGATGATGTTGCTGATAGAAAGGTCAAAGTGTTGAAGATGTTGTTGCCGATAAAAAGGTCAAAGTGCTAAAGATGTTGTTGCTGATCGAAAGGTCAAAGTGTTGAAGATGTTGATGTTGATCGAAAGGTCAAAGAGTTGTTGTCGTTGAATATTGAAGATGAATACTATATGATGCTAAAAAGCTTCCAATGATTTATAGATGTGTTACCCTGATGATGTTGATGATGTCCTCTATCTCTCTCCTACTATTGTTGTAGATGTTGTTGTAGAATACCCTTCTCGTCAAGGGGGAGTGTTGAAATATTGTAACTTCAAAGAATATTCTATATGTATCTTTTGTGGTCCCCGATGGTCCTACCGGGAGAACCACTTGTATTTCTTTATACCTTGATGCTTCTAATCGAAAGAAATAATAGATTCATGAGGAAGTCCCCTCAAATTGTAATGTGGTTCATTATCACCCCAGTTGTGGTTACTCGAGCCTACATGATTAAATTAGGATTACTTGAGCCTACATGACTGAATTAATTATTAAGTGAACGAACAAATATAAATAGAGGTGTGGCGCTCCTCATTTGGAACACACACACTCACTTGTGTAGCACATTAGTGAAGGAGAGAGAAGTAGATCGAGAAGGAGGAGGATCAGTCTTTTGGTTTTACCTTTTATCTTTTTGGGGCATCTATATTGAGGAAGCTTTTGCTGGGTTTTTCCCTTTAGTGTTTTCCCAAGATAAATCTGTGTTGTTCCTGTGATCTGTTTCTTTCAGTGATTCTGTTTATATGCTTTTGTTATGAAATTGAAATGAAATACTGATGATCTAGCTTAGCATATGGAATTATAACACAAAGATCATATGAAGATGATTTGGATGGTCATTCCTCTTGTGAGAATGAGCAGGCAGATCATCCAAGTAAGGCTAGAGAATATTCTTAATATCGTGGATGGAAAAATTCATTTCCCACTAGAAGGTAGCTTCGACATTTTTCAAACCAAAGGGCATTTTCTTGTACTTGAAGGTCCCCCAAGGACAAATGAAGGTTGTTTTATGTTGGTCTTCCAGATTAATTTAAATTTGGTTATACCTAGGAAAACCATCCATAAAAAAAATACCTCACTACCTGCACAAGCATCAATAATCTGATTGATGAAGGGTGTCAGGTAGTTATCCTTGGGACACGCTTTATTTAAGTCATGAAAGTTAGTGCACAAATGTATAGTCCCTTATTTTTTATCAAGGGAAACAGGATTGGATACCCATTTCGTTAGATCCATTGGGTAAATGAACCCTGCTTTCAACAGTTTCTCCACTTCAGCCTTAACGGATATAAGTTTCCCGTCAGGGTAAGTATATGTTTTGTGTTGAACTATAGATTGATCTATGTCTAGAATATCCTCATAGGACTAGGAAAAGACTTCATGAAATTCCTTAAACAGGGAATTATAAATGGAAATCTCCTCCGGAGAGCATTTTGCGTCAATATGAACATTTTAAACGACGTTAGGGTTTTCATAGATGTTGATTGGAATGGTAGAAGAGATATTTTCCATCTTCCCCTCAACAAATACTCCCTCCTTGGGTAAATTATTAATCGACGAATGAACACCCTCCCCTAGTATCACATGGAACTCCTGATTCTCAATTTTGCTCAAATCTGGAAGAAAGAAGGACTTATGGTATATATCCTCACAAATATTTTATCGTCCAATCATAGGTTTGAGAATGGCTTCATCTGAAACAAAAACCATATCTAGGAAATGATATGAATACGTAGAGTTGTCAGCCCAAGCAGGCAAATAAGCTTCATCTAACTTCTCTGAGACTGTAGAAGGAGTCATGATGGAATCGACAGTGGCATTAAAAATAGCTTGATAAGCTAATTCCACTACAGATAAGGGAACTTGAGGCTCATGAAGGGAAGGAAGGACCCAAGGATAAATTCTATCGACAATCGTCGTGATATACTTCCCTACACTCATAGAACCTAAGTAGTTAATAGGGGCTAGTATGTCGAATGTTCCCATCAAAGATGCATACATTCCAACCCCTAATCTCTTGTTAGCTAGTTTTGACTGATATATCAACTGTACTGTGGCCTAATTCATTTCCAAATGACCTTTTTGAGTAAAACTGAGTTGGTCAATTGTAACCAATTTCCCTTCATGCGGAAACACTACAACTCAGAGAACGATTGAGGGGATAGCACACATAGCGTAAGTCCAACTTCTCCCCAACAACAAGTTATAATCCAACAGAGCATTGATCACTTCAACCTCAACATACACTACTTTCAAAATCTTGTAGGATACCTTGCGGACAAAAAGACCTTCTATCAAAAGTAGTAAGTAGAGTGTTCGATGGAACCATCTCTAGGGATCCCACGGCTTTCGAACGCTAAATCGACATGACACATGTGGAAGCACCTTCATTAACCATTGTTCAACCAATCATTTTACCTCCATGGACAAAATCAATTGACAAATACACATGGTATGGCATGCGTATTTTAACATCAGAAAGATTAAATTTTTCCCGCATGCTCGTTGAATCCATGCTACCTATGGCTACTAAGAGTGCGTCCCTATGAGAAGGAAAACTCTGTAACACCTCCAATTCTGACATCACACAAGGATTTTGAGCTATGTATTCAACTACAAAATAGTTGGAAGCATCCCTAGCATTATGTTTGTGAAATGTTTTCTTAAAGACTCCTTTTGGTATCTTGGGCATTGGTTCAACTGGTTTTTTAATAGTGAGAGGGGTTGAAGTTTCAGCAGTAGACTTACCCTTCTCTTGAGCCTCTAATTCATAATTCTTATTTCTTGTTTGGAGGAAAGTGTTGGATCATACCATATTGATATAATTTTAATCAGTAAGAGCACTAAAAGTTCCCCCAAATACATTTGAAGCAAAAGCTGCATTCTGTCCTTGGAAATAGTGATCCTTCAGAACCATCGGTTGTTGATTCTTTAGCAGCTTCTGTTCTTGTTCCATTAAAGGGAATTGATAAGTAAGGTGTTTTTTAGAACAATAATCCTACCATTAGTACCTTAGTTACACTAATTAGTCAATTTTATTGCTTTTTAAGCTTTAATACACTATGAGGTGGACTAGGGGTGCTTAGTTGGACTAGTGCCATGTCAAATTGGGGCATTTACACCCACATGACCACTCCATTTTAGAGAACCAGCCACATGTGCACCCTCATCATTGATGGTGCACTCCCATTCACTGAATGTGGTCAGCTAAGTTGACTTGGAGCGCCAAAGTGGGATTTTGCCCAAATTTGGCTTGAATTTGTGCATTAAATGTTGCATTAAGACTCTCAACCACCCATTTTTCCACACCCACACTATCCAAGGTGTAATTGTTGATCCACATCACTTCAGCCATGTCTAGTCAGCAATTTGTGTCTATTTGGGTTGATTTGGGGCTTGATTGGCCCACTTTGAGGGGTTTGATGCCATTTTGGCAATTTTGACTTATATGCTCACAATTGGCTTCCAAAGCCTCACGAAACTCCTATGTTGTAATATATACCTGATGATAACATATTTCATGGTTAGACAGTCCAAAATTATCTTGTTACAATTCACATTGTGTTTGTAATTTGTCATTCAATTGATGGTTTTTTGTCAGTTTTGCACCAAATTTGATTTGTGAGCTTCACTAACTCTCCTAGATTCTCCTGTGGTTCAAATTTCTTAGATGGTATCAGAACCTGTTGGATATTTTTCAGTTTCATATCAATTCAAAGTGATTTGAGCTACATTTTTAGTGGAGTTCTACATAAAATCGAATTGTGTTTTTGCAAAAAATTCAGCAATTTCTTCATCATCAGCGCAAGCAAAAATGGAGGCTACCCACATCATGCTAACACCCTTCAATTTATTTTATTGGAAGGTGGATATGGTGATTCAGCTGAGAGCCAAGGGGCTTTACAGAGTTACCATGGGCACTGAGGTGGAACCAAATTCTACAGTTGAGAAAGCCAAGTACTTCAACAGATTGGATGAGGCATTTGGATTGTTGTGTTTGATCATCTTGAGAGAGCTATTGTTCCACATTGAAAGTTTGACAACACCCAATGACGTCTGCGTAAAACTAGACACATTGTTTGGGAAAACTGATGAACTACGTGGTCACCAACTTGATAATGAGCTTATCAACTTGAGCCTAGCGCACTATAACACAATCCAGGACTTCTTCACCAAGTTTAAGTCACATTTTTTTCAACTAAAACAATGTGGTATTGAGAAGAAAGAGGACCAATTGATCTTGTCCATACTTTCAAATTTTGGGCCAGAGTTCTCATTTTTTGTGAGTACATTCCACTCCAACAAGTTAACACTTCGAAACTGGAAAATGCCTAGTCTAGAAAACTTCATGGAGTCACTCACATAGGAGAAAGACAAGCTTGTCCAAATGGGAACCATCAAGACCAAGGATCAAGCACTAGCAGTGGGATTTTCGAATTCCTCAAATGGCAAGCCAAAGTCCAAAATTTTGAAGCTGCTAGAGAAGAAGCAAAACTCAAATTCAGTGATGCAAGTTTGAATCCTTCCAAGGAGAAGGACAAGAAGGGAGAAGAGAAGGCCAAATGCACCTATTTCCACAAGGGATGGCACCCATAGAGCTCATGCATGAAAAATACCATTGACTCTATGGCGTAGTTGTTGGAGAAGAACAGCATTCTAGTCCCTGACAGCGCAAGGAAGAAGGATGGAAACTCCAGTTCAAATGAAATCAAGGAGAAATGTCATGCCTTGGTGGCAGGTACCTCTAACTCTTCATCTTTTGTCATTGATTCATGGGATTCCAAGAACATGGTAGCAAAGATATATCTATTCTCCTCCATGAGTTCAAATGCTGGCCTAGGAGTTTGAATGGGGGATGATTCAGAACTCCAAACCAAAGGAATTGGCAGGATTGACCTAGAGAATGGTTTCTTTGGTGATGTATTGTATGTACCAAACCTTGCAGCAAAACTTGTTTTTAGTATATCTGACGACCCATATAGGATAGCCAAAGAGAGCAATCTTCACTCTGGACATGGTAGAGATTACAGAGATCTCAACAGACCAAGTCATTGCTATTGGGTATGCAGATCATCATGAGAGGATGTACAAGTTTTCAAGCTTCCTCCCCATTTCCAATGATCAAGCACTTCTATCACATCATCATTGAAGTTTCCAAGCTATGGAATGAGAGGTTTGGTTACATGAACTACAAATACCTCCAAGAACTATACAGAGATGAAATGGTGGAAGGACTTCCATAAATCAGATCATCAAATGGAGCATGCATTGGGTGTGTAGTTGGGAAGTATCATGAGCAAAGATATGAGAAGGGGAAGGCAAGGAGAGCAACACAACCCCTTGGGTTGGTGCATTCATACTTGATTGGTCCATTTCCCACTCCAACATATGGTGGATCAAGGTATGTGCTTACATTCATAGATGATTACTCTCAATTTTGTTGGGTGTACTTCCTTAAATTGAAGTCTGAGTTGTTCGAACACTTGAATATTTGGAAGGCATTGGTAGAAAATAAAAGTGGGAATAATATTAAGGTCCTTAGGAATGATAATTGGAAGGATTATGTGAATAATAACCTACATAAAATTTGTGAGGAGAGTGGCATACAAATGCAACACTCAACTCCCTACACACCACAGCAAAATGGTGTGGCTGAGAGGAAGAATAGGTCACTCAAGGAGATGGCCACTTGCATGATAGAAGCAAGGGATATAAGTCCCAATATATGGGCTGAAGCCATTAGTTGTGCTGATCACATACAAAATAGAGCCTTTCACAAATCATGAAAAGGAATGACACCTTATGAGGCATGGTTTGGTCAAAACCCAAATGTCTCAAATTTCAGAATTTTCGGGACTAGAGCATGGGCTAGAATTCCCTCTGAAAAGCGGAAAGGCTTCTAGACACAAAGAAAGGAGTGAATAATGGTTGGATATGGTGAGTAAACCAAAGGATACAAGCTCTTTGACACTTCTACTCACAAGAAATTTGTTGAAAGAAGTGTGAAATTTGAATAAGATCCAATTCCAGACTTCGATCTTGCACCGGGGGAATGCTCCTCTCCCCAACCATTCGAAGATGTAAGTGATGATACATGCTCTATTTTTTTCTGATATGTCTGATATAAATGTTGTTGAAGATTATATTTTTTTAGATGACTCACCATATAGGCCCAAGTGGGCTGAAAAAAATGTACAAGTAGCTGGGGAATTGGCAGGAAATCCCCATGAGCCTAGGAAGACTAGAGCACAAACTAGTAAAGCTTCCTTTGCAAGTGATAGTGCTCTTGTTGAGCACTGTTATATTTTGATTGGGTCTGATCCTCAGACATATCAGCAAGATTTTAATGAACCTATATGTAAATCAGCAATGAAAGATGAATTTCAGTCTGTTACCACCTAAGTTGTACTTAGTGGTTTTCTATCAAGTGAGCCTGGTGAACCGGACAGGGATAACTTGTTCAGACTTCAGAGAACTTTCAGTCTTGCTTCCGGGAAGCTCTGTTGTATCATATCACATGTTCATACCCCATGGGGGAGTTGTAATAAAT
>LPNX010946274.1:76369-98850 GCA_001517045.1 Pseudotsuga menziesii
AACACTCACGTCAGAAAGCCCCAAAAATCAATTATTGATTATTTTAATTAATAAATTGATGAATAATGGAGCAAATCCAAAATCAATAACTCAATGGATTCTCAACCGATTTGACTGAAATCAATCAGATCTGGAGCAGATTGACTGGATCTGACAAATCCTTGACTGAAGGAGGGGATCAAATCAAATCCAAAATTGATCTACAGTGGTCTTTATGGGGAATTTCGCCCTCCCTCTCTCCTCAACACGTTTTTGGCTCAACTGGATGATTTTTGGTGGATTCTTCAGTGTTTGGGCCGATGTGTCAGTGTATGGGTTGATGTGTCAGCCAGATCAGGCCCCTGGTTGACAAGTAGGCTCAGTTCAGCCTCAGTTCTGCATTGATGAACTATCCATCAGATGATTTCACTTGATTCCATGAGGAATTGCACCCCCCCTGGGCTAGATGGCCTGCAAATTGTATAAATCAAGGCACAGCCTCCTCTTCCAAGCTAGTTAGAACTGGGATTGAGGTGTTGTTGCTCTTGTGCTGTATTGTTTTTTCATTTTGGAATAAAGAAGATTTGGAGGAAAGATCTATAGTGTAATGCTCTTCATGTGTGGATGTTGATTGTCAAATGCTTATGAGGTATAATCTGCTTTTGTTTATCATTGCTTTGCTGGTTATATGTTGGACTTGAAGGAGAGAGTTCCCTCCTGTTAGGGTAAGAGTTTATTCTAGTTTGATTTATGCTCTTACTGCTGCTTGTTCTAGATCTATTGGATTTGTATGTATTTTTAGTTTAATTGCATTCTTTCCAATCATCTCTTTCAGCAGCACCTATGTTTTAACCATCTGTCTGTGCAAGGATTTTTAAGTTGCAGATGATCTCGCTGGTAGAAGAGGTTGATCTGGTTTGAATATTCCTCATCTTCAGTATCTTACGAATGACATATTCCCTCGGTGTTCCACCAAAGCGGAATCCAAAGCCCAACATTTCCAGGCTTCAAACACTCTTTCTCTCTCTTCCTCCTTTAAAAATTATTAAACTTTCCTCAAACTGGTTACCTTAAGGTTTCTTTTTTAAATCTGATCTATCTCATCAAGAAAAGCATACATAGATCTAATTAGCAAGATACCTTCAAATTTCTAGATCTTAGTTTTGTTTTGTGCTTAAAGTTCAAATTCAAGAGATCTAGCTAAATTGCCTTAGTTTCGCAAGTAGTTTATTGAAAAATCAATAGCTTGCTGTTAAGGTAGTTTCTTTTGCTGTTCAAAAATTTCAATATTCTGAAATCGGTGATTTTAATTGGCTGCACAAACAGCAAGCCAAGATACTCTTTCGTCGGTTTAGCTAGTTTAATTACATAGTTTTCTAAGTTAAAGTAGGCTGACCCAAAGGCACTCTTAAAGTGCTTTGGGGAATTTGTTATTCTAATTCACTCGCTTTCATTTAGTAGGTCTGACAGAGAAGAAAGGAAGTTGCTTTCCAAAGTGGCTTTTGGAGCGCTCAAATCCCCCCAGGGGTCTCTCTTTTGTCACATAATTTGTAATTTTTTTATATAAACTGTAATATCTTGGTTTCAGCCTGTATAAGGACCAAGAAATCTCTGTTTTATCAGTGCTTTTATATTGTAAACTCTGTAATAAAATCATCCTTTGAATAGGCTCTTTCGAACCCATTCCCCATCCCCCCTGGGGGGATTCGCGTCGGTACCATTTTCGTCGTTTTCTGCTTATTTCCTTTCACTAGAATTGATCTGATTTGCAGGGTAGTATATTTGATCTGGTTGTTAATTCCATATTCCATATCTTATTTTCAAAATTAATCATAATACTTACCCCACGATTTCTCGAGTGACCCGAAAGGGGAAAGAGATTCGTGGTAGGATTAATCAAAAAACCATATTTGTGTAGTTGTTTTTTCTATATTTTGTTTTTCAGCAACTTTAAAATTAAACCCTCCTTGATTCCCCGATTGACATCCACTTGGATCGAAAGAGGTTCTTGGAGGCTTTTCTTTTAAACAAGAACACATCTCTTAATAACTTATTAAAATTTACAAGACTCCAGTGTGTATGCTCTGCACTTGGCTGTGGTTCGTCCGATCAGTCAAGCTATATCAAAAGCACTTGGGTGACTAGCATAATTAGGACTCACCCTCCCCAATTAACAAACCATCAGGTGAAAATCCAACACCTCGACCAAACCTTTACGGTGGCAAAATACCCAAAGGAAGCGGGAACCTACTGACAAGTGACCTCGGGGCGCCGATCTCTGTCACACCCTAATGGGTGCATTACGAACACAGCCCCAGAGACTCCATTTCAGCCCACATATTCCTTGCGGGTAGCCGTATAGGCTTTGTTTTGGACATACTCCAAGTACTCTCGGGTATATCTAGAGTCCCTCTTTAGCCTAATTTAATCAATTCATACTTCATTTTTAACTTAAAACATACCAAGATGCAATCGCAAAACATTTATTCCAAACACATGCAAGCACACTGATCTCTTTTGACTCCATTATTAAGGCACTGGTCTTTTTTGCTTCATATATATATATTGTGTATCAACTTTGTGCTTTCGTGTGTATCTTCGTATCTTGTCATCTTGATTATTTATAGTTAAAAAATTCAAACTCCTAAATAACTGATTCAGTACAACATCATTACACTAAGAAATCATCCTTAGTAACTTAATAGGGTCTACCCCCCTTGGTTTCATTAGGAGTTGAGCCTAAACGGAGGAGTCAAGAACAAGGTGACAGCCTTGACTCGAGACTTGCCCCCAAGGACACACCGAGTGGCTTGAATATTTCTGCCACGTGATCCAGTTTGGGCCTAACTAGGGTTTGATAACAAAGTAGTTTATGGTGTGGAAGGACCTTCCCCCTGGATCCCAAACGAAAAGGTGGGGTTTCCCCCAGCTACCGGTTGTTATGTGGTTAGAATATTCTGGAAAGGATTCCACCTGAAAGCCAGTGGATTACTAGTTTATGGTGCATGATATGTGGTTTGACCTACTATAGCCAAAACTAGAGTTTTAAAAGCAAGAGTAGGAATCCTCAACTAAACAGTGAAAAGGGAGAGCTCGTGAAAGGGGCAGTCAAAACTTGACTAGATGTTTGAAAATTATGACCAAAGGCATTTGTGTTTCCATATGACATACCCACATAAGTAGGCGAAGGGCCTACTTAAAAAGTGGATGGATGAATATGTCCTCCATTCCATGGAAAACGTTGGATGAACGAAGTGGATCCACTTGGAACACCTTGAGAACTCTGCATAAGAGAAGGAGAAGCAAAATGTGCACTAGGATTCCTAGTGACCACCCAACTAGACTAACCTACCACATTAGAGGGTGCTGAGGGTTGAACCAATCAAGCACTTGGTGAAAGGGGTGCAGTAGATACACTAGTTGTATCAGTACTTACAGGGGAAGGTAAGACTCCACCATCAAAAATGGCTGAAGTTGGGGTAGACATACCTCTCTAGAGCCAGACATGACCAGGCTCAAAGGAACACCAAAACCAAGTGAACTAAATGGGAGGACCCAAAATATCACGGGATCGTTCATATCAGTCAAAGGTGAATTAAATTTTCTTGCAAACTCATCAGCCTACAAGTCTTCTATCTCTATTGTTGAGATTTCTTCTCAATTAAGCTTGAGTTTTGGTTCACTAGGAACTTTGCTAACACCAATCAGTTCGAAAGAACCATCTATATCAAGTATTTTCCTTTGAGGTGGTGGTGGAGGATCCACTATAACAGATGGAGGAATTTTTTGCAACCTTCTGGACCTATGAAGAGGTTGGTCCTCCATAACTATAAATCTGAATCCCACACCTAAAGGCCAACTAAACAAAAACAATACAAACAGCACACACTAAAAATATCCTATATAACATAGACACACTAGATAAAAGATACACCTTCCAAAGGAAAACCTAGGATGATTAGGGCCCATGTCCAACCATTGAAGATCAAAGGATGGTTACTTGGCATCTCATGAATATTTTTCTTGGTGTAAGCATTGGAATCACCCAACCTCCCTCCCAAATTTTCTACCGAGGTTACCTTCCAAGTTCATCCTAGGTGTACTGGAAATAGCCTTCCAATACCACCTGTGTAATATCCTAGTGTCTGGAGACTAAGGCTACCAAATCTACACCAAGAGTTCGGCGGAACAGTCACAAGCCTGATTGATGTGCATGGGCAGGGTATACAAGCTCTAAACCCTATCAATATTGGCACCTCACAAGTCCCAAGAAGTGGTATTGATAATATCCCTAAATGAACAACAATCCTGGTAAATGATCGAACAAGGAAGTGGAGGGTTATCTCCTCAACCGAGCTCTCGTGTGACCTTGTGCTTAACTCCTGTGTGAGAGGAGATTTCTGGATTATCTCTTGTAGAAGAGGATTTACCTAAAAATAGGCCACTACATTTGAAATAAAATTTCTTTTGGACAGTTTAAATCTCTCGAGTCCAAAAACCTAGCCTAAGCTAGTTGATGTACGAACCTATAAAAAGAAACTTACTAATAAATTTTAATTAAATGTTATTTTTAATGGTTGTATTACTCAAGGGTAGTGGAATGAGACTAAATGGTGTTATAGACTCAACAAAGTGAAAGCAAATTATGTATAAAAAATCAAAATGAATGCAACTACAAATGTAATATTTTCCTTTCTTTTTCTTTGTAAATGAAAACTAATGAAATTTTTAACAAATTGAGAAACTACAAGACTTAAAAAAAAATTTTTTTTTTTTTCTGAAACAATAGTGAGAAAAACAACCAATGCAAACTAATGCAAAATGAAAAAATGCCTTTTTTCTTTCCTTTTTCAAAAAATTCAAAAACTATATGCAACTAAATGCACTTTGAGAAAATTAAACAATTTGATCATATAAATGGAAATCATAGCAGTCAAATCCTACTAGCACTTTGAGTGGGAATGCATACTATGTTTCTTTCATTGATGACTTTTCTAGGAAGACATGGATATATTTCTTGAAAAGCAAGGATGAAGTATTCAGTAATTTCAATGAATTCAAAGCCTTGATCAAGAACCACGTAGAGAATAAAATCAAGACCTTTCGATTAGACAATGGGGATAATTCACGTCAGATGAATTCAACAAATTATGCACAGAGTCGGGGAATAAGAGGGAGTTGACCACTCCATATAATCCACAACAGAATGGAGTTGCAGAAAGGAAGAAAAGAATGATTATGGAAGTAGCAAGGGAAGTGCTTCATGATCAATATCTTCCTATGCATCTTTCGGAAGAAGCTGCTAGGATAGTTGTGTATGTACAGAACCATACTCCGCATAGAGTACTTGAGAAAAAGACACCTAAAGAAGTCTTCTCTAGCAAGAAACCAGAAGCCAATCATCTTAGAATATTTGGTTGTACATTGTACATACACATTCCGAAAGAAAAGAGGACAAAGTTATATCCTTCGAGAAAGAAGGGTATATTTGTGGGATATTATAGTGAAAGCTCAAAGGCTTACAGAATATACTTCCCAGGATTCAAGAAGATTGACATCAGTAGGGATGTGAAATTTGATGAAGACTCAACTTACAACAAATCCAGAAAAAGACATAATGCATAACTTGAAGAAACAGAAGTACCCAAGATCCGAGATACAACTATGAATGTAGCAACTCCAAAAGAAGATCGTGAAATGGAAGAACCCCGGGAACCTATAGATCCAGCCCAGGAGAGGAATCCTTACAAAAGGAAACTTGCTTGGGTATGAGAGGCTATCCAAGGTGCAGAACGATATGGGGCTCCAGAAGAAATGGACAGAGAAAGGAAGAGAACTAGGTCCTACTCTGGTTATGTAGCCCTATTATGTGACATCATTGATAAAGAACCTTCTAACTATGAAGAAGCAGCAGAAAAGAAAGAATGGAGGGATGCTATGATCGAGGAGTATCAGTCAATCATTAAGAATGATGTTTGGGATGTTGTCCCAAGACTAGAGGGGAGGTATGTTGTGACTTCCAAGTGGATCTACAAGATCAATCATGTTGCAGATGGCAGTATAGAGAAATATAAAGCAAGATTTGTGGCACGTGGCTTCTCCCAGAACAAAGGGATAGATTATGAGCAGAATTTTTCACCTGTAGCCAGATACACTTCCATCTGGTCAGTACTTGCTCTAGATGTAGTAATGAAATGAAAGATACACCAGATGGATGTCAAGACTGCTTTCTTGAATGGTGTAGTAGAAGAGGAAGTATATGGGGAGCAGTCACTCAGTTGTGAGACACATGACAGGGAGACTCATGTGTACAAATTGAAGAAGACCCTATACGGTTTGAAATAGGCACCCAAAACATGGTACGATAGAATTGATGGCTTCCTAACTAGATTAGGCTTTACCAAGAGTAAAGAAGATTCCAACCTTTACTATAAGGTTGAGGAAGGGAACCCTGTGATACTCCTACTATATGTAGATGACTTATTTGTAACAGGTGAGGATGGGTTGATTGCTGACACAAAGAGGAAGCTTGTTGTTGAGTTCAAGATGAAATACTTGGGTATGATGCACTACTTTCTAGGCATGGAGGTGTGGAAGAATGCATATGGAATCTCCCTAATACAAGGGAAGTATGCAGTAGAGATCTTGAAGAGGTTCGGGATGATGGACTGCAAGGCCATGACCACACCTATGGAATCGAACCTGAAACTATTGAGTGATGCTTCATCAAAGTCAGTTGATGCTATGATGTATCGTCAGATGATTGGATCCTTGATGTACCTGATGAATACAAGACCATATATTTGCTTTGCTATGAACACATTGATCCAGTTCTTGACGGATCCGAGACATGTTCACCTGATTGCTACAAATGATATTCTGAGGTACCTAAAGGGTATAGTTTATTAAATTTTCATATGCTTAGCTAAGACATCAGTATATCATTTCATTTTCATAACAAAAGCATATAAAGAGGATCATTGAAACATAGGCAAGCACAACCATACAAAAGGAACACAAATATTTATCCTGGGAAAACCCTAAAGGGAAAAACCCAGCAAAAGCTTCCTCAATATAGATGCCCCAAAAAGATAAAAGGTAAAACCAACAAGGAGATCAAAGCCTAATCCTCCTCCTTCTCCTACTACTCTTCTCTTCTCCACTAATGCGCTACACAAGTGAAGATGTGTGTGCTCCAAATGAGGAGTGCTACACCTCTATTTATATTCATCCGTTCACTTTAATTATTCATTTTGACATGTAGGCTCAAGTTAATCATGTAGGCTCGAGTTACACATGTAGGCTCAAGTAACCACATTAGGGTGCTAATGACCCACCTTTACAATTAGAGGGGACTACCTCATGAATCTTATTAGTTCTTCCAATTAGAAGCATCGAGGTACAAAGTAATACAAGTGGTTCTCCTGATAGGACCATCGGGGACCACAAAAAGATACATATAGAATATTCTTCGAAGTTACAATATTTCAACACTCCCCCTTAACGAGAAGGGTATTCTACCACAACATCAACAACAACAATAGTAGGAGAGAGATAGAGGAAATCATCAACATCATCAGGGTAACACATCTATAAATCATTGGAAGCTTTTCAACATCATGTAGTCTTCATCTTCAATCTTCAGTCTTCAGCAACATCAACACTTTGACCGCTTCGATCAGCAACAACATCTTCAGCACTTTGACCTTTCGATCAGCAATGTCATCATCAACACTTTGACCTTTCGATCAGAAACATCTTCAGCACTTTGACCTTTCGATCAGCAACATCATCTTCAACACTTTGACCTTTTGATCAGCAACATCTTCTTCAGCACTTTAACCTTTCAATCAGCAACATCATCAGCAGCAGCAACAACCTGCAAATCACAGTACAAAGACAAAGAAGTCTTTGGATCTCTTTTGGACTTATAGTATAGGGATGATGCAATCCTACCACGTTTTTGACTACCGAAGTCACCGTATCCATTCTGAACCGAAGTTCAAGGATAATATAATCCTACCACCATATCGATGACCGAAGTCACCGGATCCATTCTGAACAGAGGTTCACGGATGATACAATCCTACCACATTCTCGATGACCGAAGTCACTAGATCCATTCTGAACTGGGGTTCATGGATGATACAATCCTACCACATTCTCGATGACCAAAGTCACCAGATCCATTCTGAACCAAGGTTCACGGATGATACAATCCTACCACATTCTCGATGATTGAAGTCACTAGATCCATTCTGAACCGAGGTTCACGGATGATACAATCCTACCACATTCTCGATGACCGAAGTCACTGGATCCATTATGAACCGAGGTTCACAGATGATACAATCCTACCACGTTCTTGAGTACCAAAGTCACAGGATCCATTCTGAACCGAGGTTCACAGATGATACAATCCTGCCACATTCTCGAGGACTGAAGTCACTGGATCTATTATGGACATATGTCCCAGGATGATACAATCCCTCTTCATTCTTGAGGACCGAGGTCCCTGGATCACTTTAGGGCAAGTGCCCAGGGATGATACAATCCCACTGCAACATCACTACTCCCCCTTTCGAGGGAGGTATTTCCAAACAACACCAAGTTTGTCTCGAAAGTGTTCAAACTTTACTCGAGACAGAGGCTTCATCAGTACATCATCATCCAAACCATCATCATCTACATCTTCAGTATGTGAATACTGAACTATCACCATTTGTATCTCTAGTATGTGAATACTGAAAGCATCATCATCTATATCTTTAGTATAGAAATACTCAAAGCATCATCATCTCTATATTCAGTATAGAAATATGGAATCACCATCATCTGCATCTACAGTATGTAAATACTGAAACATCATCTATATCTTCAATATAGAAACATTGAAACATCATCATCTGCATCTTATCTCATATGTAGAAATATCGGATTTCTATGTGTTACAATGGAACACAGGGTTTTCTGTCATCACAAATCTGGTTATCACATAGAATCATTGTAGTATCCATCTTCAATTCAAAGAGACCTGATATCAGCTTCCGAAGCCATATGGCTTCACAAATTAGCAGAGCAATCTGCTATGTATTCTACTTCAGCTGAGCTTAGAGAAACACTAGACTATTTTCTGCTAAACCATGAAATCATAGCAGATCCCAGACTATAACATCCACCTGAATTTCTTTTTCTGTCTAAGATATATCTCTTCAAATGGAGCTATCCAATGTACTCCTTTTCTGAAAATAGTAGAGGGAAGCTCCCGGAACAGGAAGCCATTAGAGAAAATTTGGGGTCTAAAATGGGCCTCCTAAGGAAAATAATAAAATAATAGTTAAAATAATAAAATAATACTTATTAATTTTGGAGGAAGAATGAAAAAAACTACTTTTTGTGTTTGTATTTTCGACATATCTCCCTATGTATTTACTCAAATTCTGAGTGGGAGAACTCGTTGGATGCATAATTTAATTCCGCATCCAACGAGTACCCACACTGCATACTTTTGACGGACCCCGCTACCCCAAAAATAAGAAATACCTAAAAAAATGTGATGATGACATCATCATCACATTTTTCCAGGTATTTCTTGTTTCTGGGGTAGCAGGGCCTGTAAAAAGTATGCAGTGTGGGTACTCGTTGGATGCGGAATTAAATTCCGCATCCAACGAGCTCTCCTGCTTGAAATTTGAGTAAAAAGACATGGAGATATGTCAAAAATACGAACAAAAAAAGTAGCTTTTTTCATTCTTCCTCAGATAGAAAAAGAAATTCAGGTGGATGTTATAGTCTATGATCTGCTATGATTTCATGGTTTAGAAAAAAGTAGTCTAGTGTTTCTCTAAGCTCAGCTGAAGCAGAATACATAGCATATTGATCTGCTAAGTTGTGAAGCCATATGGCTTCGGAAGCTGATATCAGGTCTCTTTGACCTGAAGATGGATACTACAATGATTCTATGTGATAACCAGATTTGTGATGACATAAAACCCTGTGTTTCGTTGTAAGGCCCATATGGCTTCGGAAGCTTATATCAGGTCCCTTTGACCTGAAGATGGATACTACAATGATTCTATGTGATAACCAGATTTGTGATGACAGAAAACCCTGTGTTCCGTTGTAAGGCCCATTTTTATTATTTTAACTATTATTTTATTATTTTCCTTAGGAGGCCCATTTTAGACCCCAAATTTCCTCTAATGGCTTCCTGTTCCGGGAGCTTCCCTCTACTGTTTTCAAAAAAGGAGTACATTGGATAGCTCCATTTGAAGAGATATATCTCAGACAGAAAAAGAAATTCAGGTGGATGTTATAGTCTGGGATCTGCTATGATTTCATGGTTTAGCAGAAAGTAGTCTAGTGTTGCTCTAAGCTCAGCTGAAGCAGAATACATAGCAGATTGCTCTACTAAGTTGTGAAGCCATATGACTTCGGAAGCTGATATCAGGTCTCTTTGACCTAAATATGGATATTACAATGATTCTATGTGATAACCATATTTGTGATGATAGAAAACCCTGTGTTCCGTTGTAAGGCCCATTTTAGACCCCAAAGTTCAAACCTCGTTTTCCAATTTCTTCTACAGAAATACATGTCACTGTTTCTATGATATCTCCAAAGTTACACCTTCTCTGTGTCTGAAATTTCACGCTAAGGTAACCTCACATGTCCCTAATCTAACAACATAGGTTTCATCATAATTGGTTTCACCAATTGGGATTTATGATCCTTTTCCCAAGGTTACCTGTTACAAGACTGTTCAGAACAGTGAATTTGTATAGACTACCACGTGTCATTGTTTGATATTACAGGTCTAAACTTTGGAACAAAGAAATTACAGTCCGTGCCCTTTCTATAACATCTTTAGTAATTCCATTTGGACCTTTGTATCCCAAGCTATAGCAATTATCCTCAAGTGTCCTGTTTAGGGATGAATTCTGGAAGAGGATGGAACCCTAACTTGGAGGCATCCTATCTCCCATAATGTAGCGAATCTAAGGCTGAATTTTGGATACAGTGTCAATAAATATTTTATCTTTGTCCTTTGAAATTTTTAGCTCTTGATCCTTCTCCAATATTGGGATATAGTGAATGTACCAAAACTTAGCAGTTTTAGTATTTAGGGTTTTTCCAGCTCAGGGTCAAACTAGGGTTTGACTTTCCTGGAGTTTCACCCAACGAAAAATATTGATCCAGGTCTCTAAACTTTGATTTTGATGAGGAGATCAATCCTATGCTAGGATCACTCAAAAATTCCTCTTCTACAAGAAGCCCTAATTTCCCGCACCGAAAACTGAAAATGCTCGGAATCGAATTCTGTTTCGACATAAAGATGCGCCCTTCAATGGAGAGTCAGCCTAGCCTTCTTTTGCTGATTGATTGTGGAGAGAGAATAAAAAATTAAGAAGCCCTAGATTCTGTAGCTACACAATGTCTTCTTTTAGGGTGGCTCTGATACCATGTTAAATTTTCATATGCTTAGCTAAGACATCAGTATATCATTTCATTTTCATAACAAAAGCATATAAATAGGATCACTGAAAGATAGGCAAGCACAACCATACAAAAGGAACACAAAGATTTATCCTGGGAAAACCCTAAAGGGAAAAACCTAGTAAAATCTTCCTCAATATAGATGCCCCAAAAAGATAAAAGGTAAAACCAACAAGGAGATCAAAGCCTGATCCTCCTCCTTCTCCTGCTACTCTTCTCTTCTCCACTAATGCGCTACACAAGTGAGGATGTGTGTGCTCCAAATGAGGAGCGCTACACCTCTTATTATATTCATCCGTTCACTTTAATTATTCATTCTGACATGTAGGCTCAAGTAACCACATTGGGGTGCTAATGACCCACCTTTACAATTAGAGGGGACTACCTCATGACTCTTATTAGTTATTCCGATTAGAATCATTGGGGTACAAAGTAATACAAGTGTTTCTCCCAATAGGACCATCGGGGACCACAAAAAGATACATATAGAATATTCTTTGAAGTTACAATATTTCAACACAGTTGACTATGGGCTCAAGTATGAGGCAAATCAGAATATTAACCTAGAAGGTTATGTGGATTCAGATTGGGCAGGCAGTGCCATTGATAGGAAGAGCACTTTGGGGTGTTGCTTTAATATGGGATCAGGTGTGATCTCTTGGTTTAGCAAGAAACAATCCTGCATGGCACTGAGTACAACTGAAGCAGAGTATGTCTCATCTTATTCGGCTACTTGTGAGGCAGTGTGGCTAAGGAAGCTATTGTCTGATTTGTTTGATCTCTAGTTGGATTCTACTTGTATATATTGTGATAACCAAAGTTGTGTGAAGTTATCAGAGAACCCAGTGTTCCATGACAAGTTGAAGCATATCAAGATCAAATATCACTATATTAGGGATATGGTGCAAAGAGGAGCAGTGAATCTCCAGTATGTTGTGAAGGATGAACAGATAGCTGATGTGTTGACCAAGCCATTAGCTAGAGTGAAGTTTGAGTACCTCAGGGAGAAGCTTGTTGTTCTCTAGATCAAAGTTCCTTCCAAGGGAAAGTGATGAGTTTGTGAGCCTTTCTGACATGGTTGTATGATTGGTTCCTCCCATGGTCAAATATAAGTGTTGTGGCTTTCTGACATGGTGGTAGGATTCATTCCTCCCATGGTCAGATATAATTGGTGTGCCTTTCTGACATGGTGGTAGGATTGGTTCCTCCCATGGTTAGATGTAAGTGCTGAGTACTGCATCCAGCATGAAAAAGGGTTGGCTCTGTAGTGGAAATCCTTTTAGAGGCAAGGTGCTACATTAAGCATGAAAAATGGCTGGCTCTGTAGGGGAAATCCTTGTAGAGGAAAGATTCTTCATACAGCATAAAAAAGGGTTGGCTCTGTAGGGGAAATCCTTCCAAAGATAAGGTGTTGCATCCAGCATGAAAAAGGGTTGGCTCTGTAGGGGAAATCCTTGCAAAGGCAAGGTGTTGCATCCAGCATGAAAAAGGGGAATTCCTTGCAAGGGATAGGTAGTACATCCAGCATGAAAAAGGGATGTCTCTATTGGTGAAGACCTACATGGAGGGCTAGGCCTACAACCAACATGAAAAAGGGTTGGATCTATAGAACTTCCTATGACAAGAAGAATTGATAGATAGCACCATTTTCTCAAGATCGAGGGAGCAGTGATGATCCAAATTTGATGAATGATCGAGTGACAAATACTTGTGCTAATGAATTGTGTCAAGAGAATACCTTCCTAGTTAAGAGGGGGTGTTGATGTATTTGTAACTTCAGAATCTATTCACTTGTATATTTTATATATTGGATTTCATTGTACCCTGATGTTCCTATCGGGAGAATCTTTAATGTAATCAATTCATGTAAAGTCATAGAGGTTAACCCTCTGTTGTAATTCAGGGAAATAGTCCCCATAGTTGAGGGGTACTAGGGTTATTAAACTCTACTAGAGAAGTCGGGCCTGGTGAGTAATTGTCAAGTGGAAAAATAGTATAAATAGATAGTGGTACTCTCTATTTGAAACACACACACACTCAACTGTAGCGCATGAGTGAGAGAAGAGGAGCTCGCACAAGTGAGAGAGAGAACAATTGTTGGAGATCATCTTTCTGTCTTTGGGTTTTACTTTTGTTGTTAGTGCTCATTCTATCTCTAAGGAAGTTGCGGGGTTTTCTCCTTTATGGTTTCCCCGAGGAAAACTCTTTGTGTCTCTTGTCTCTTGTGATTATTGTTGTGCATGTTATTCTCTCAGATAAATTCCTAAGATCATATTGACTAAATGATAAAAATATAACAATTATCAAGGAGAGCAGTCAAAGTGTACTTGAACATAGTTCCAGTGAGAAACATAAAAGGACTATGGTTACAACATCTAATTATTTTGATCCTATATTCCTAGGAGATATTTATGAACAATTAAGGATAGAGGTGCTTGCTTCTCAACAAAACTAGGTGGTACAACCTACTAACAACTAGTTCCCAACTACTAAAGAGATCGATCGAAAATTCCTTGCTACTCTTCCTCCAATTATACATGCATAATTCATTGCTTGATTCTAATTTGTTTGATGGACAACCCATTGATATGGGGGTTAATTCTTCGTCTAGTTGATGATCTTACTCTCAATAGATTTTAGATTGTATTCCAACAACTTGATAGCTTGTAACTCGCATGACTAAGCTTGTGGAAATATTCCAACAACTAAGGGCTACTAATTGTTATATTCCTGAATATCACCATTCTTTATATAAGGGATGTGGAAAGATATTTATCTTGCATATGTTATGGGATGCAAATATTCCATACATCTAGCTATATAATAGAGGTGAAGGAGACCCTTTGAGTGTATGTTAGAGAAACATAATTATGACATCATTGTGAAGATGGAGAGTAATGTGATGCTTATGTGAGAATGCCAAGAGAATTTTCTAAAGAATAAAGAAGATCATACCTTCTCATGGATGTTTCCCCATTTGGGTTTCACCACATATATCTAGTGCACTATCTATTTTCTCTTTTCCTCTCTTTCTATTTGATTATATGGTCCGTGTATGGGTAGGAGGATAGTCTAGTAGATTCCTGCTATTGATTTACATGTTAGTAAATTTATTGTTGTATGTTTATGCATATTTCTCAATAATGTAACAATGTTAATCTTTATATCAAATAAAATTACTAGAATATTTCCAAAACAAGTTTGTTTCCAATAATAACACCTTAAATTACAAACAAATTTGTATAGAGGTTTTACGTAAAAATATTTTTTCTTTTTTCTTTTACAAAAATGGATAATATTTATAAAATTATAAATACTATTGGGTTTCCCCAAGAAACAAGAGTACAAAAACTAACGTATGTCCTAATTCGACAATCTCCTTCCTATTATTTGAGAAATTCTGGTAAACCACTCTCTTCTACAAATGTTATTGATGTGATAATAATTGTCTGGCCTACTAAAACCAAAATGGTCCATTATGGCTCTAAGGCTAAGATTCAAATATAGTATCCAAGATTTCTTTTAAATTACAAAAAATGAGGCAAAAACTTGGAACATAATGTGAGAATTAGGGAGGCTGGGTTTCACTCTTAGGTGCCTCCATCGTTGGTGGGTTGAAATGATGGTCAGCTTTAATTAGGGGCCTGGAAGAGTAGACATAACTAGATTCTATGGGGACAACACCCATCTATAGACTACTAATTATGATCTACAACATCACGAGTTGAGCTTCCATTGTTGCAATTTTAGCTGTTATAACATATTTTTCTCCTTTTCTATGCCAATTTTAGTGAGTAGTGTCTTCTCTCGTTTCTCGGTAACCTCGTGCTCCTGGTCCTACAATTCTTAAACTTACTCCATACACTTCTCCAGATATTGGAAATCATGTATGCATTCCCTTGTGAACCATCTCAGTACTCTGTCAGTATGGTGACGTTAATCTTTCACACGTTGCATACCATGGAAGAGACAAACTTCTTCAATTAAGTGCCCCCGATTTCTCAGCATTGTAGACAGACCTTCTAAATATTCTTCAACACTTCCTGCTATTTTTTCCTGTTCTCCTTCTTTCTACTGCTCTACTCAATGAAAAATAATGTTGAATATCATTCAATCTTATCATTTTATTTTTGTTACACATTTTCGAGTCGTGATTTCACCAGTGGTTTCTTGCATCATCACCTGCTCCACATTACGCTCGGCTGATTGTAGTTACAAGCCATATCCTTCCAAGTTGAACATCATGTCTTCCATGCTAAGATCATGCACGTAATAGTGAGAAAAAATCTAATCCATGGGTATTCGAACCGGATCATCCTGGACAACATAGATTAATCGATCGAAGAACAGGAGATGTTTTTGAACAACTTGTTATCATAGGAAAACCTTATATGTCAAAATGTATTCATCAATTTTCTAATAAAATACATGTGCATTCAAGTGGACCTTATGCATGGGATACACAACAACCTCTTAGAGAAAAATATAAATGAGGGGGGAAACGAGTAGGAGAAATGGAAGTTTGGGATTTAGAAGGTTTTGATGTTGCTTATATTTTACAAGAAATGCTTATTCTACATCGAGGAATGATTTATAGGGGTTGGATGTACCATCAACCTTTATTTACGTCACGCAAGGAATCTGAGTTGATGATTTCCTTCCACATGCTGAGATCTTTCATGCACCGTCAGCATGGGATTTCCTCTCACGTGGATGGATCCATTTATTTTTGAAATTGTTACACTTTCATACTCGGAGGGAGGTTAGTGGATCTATCCCTATTTTAGAATTTGCGGGATGTGCTTGAATTACACCTTTCTCATGTTGCAAATTTCTTTCATGATGTGGTCGATTATTCTTTGAAGGTAAATATCACGTGGATTCGAGTTAATGTTCATATATATTATGATTAAAGAATATTTTTTGAGTGTTATTGCGGAGGTAACCCTATTTTACCTAAGGATTTTTCATCCTTGAAGGATTTCTAAGGATTCCACTTTGTTTTTGGATTTAAGCCTAAGATCCCAATCAAATCATGTAATCAAATGTCCTTCGAGGTTATAGAGAACCCCTTATCCCACACTGGTCACCCCTAGTTTTGTATAAAAATAAACAACATGCTCTCTACTTGGTTCTTATTTTCCCACTTGATTTTATCTTTAGAATCCAATAAATCATTGTCACATATCTAACCATGGGGGTGCCTCACTTGCAACTAATTATCATCATATGATATTTTCATCATAGACCTTGAGCACTAGAAATAAATAAAAATTTTGATATGAATAGATGCATTCTTCATACTCTGTAGATCATAAATTACTAAAGGTACAAGTGGGGTCTTTAGAAGTATTAAAGGAAATATAGAAGTCAACTTCTCATCGGGGTTAAAAACAACTTTGAAAAATCAAGTAAAAATATATGCTACGTTCCTTGCAACAAATTTGTTATATGTAAAGAATGTGAAGAAGGTCATAATTTTATGTGATTCCTTCTTTTTCATCAATCAATTCAAGAAAATGAAGCCTAGAGATGGAACTCTGCGCTTCAAAACATTTCAAACAATATTTGGGAATTGGAAGTGATAGATGAGGTATTTTTTTCAAGTTTGTATTAAAATTTACAAGTATGGCTATAGAAATAAAAAAAACACAAAGAAGACACAAGATGAACATTACATTTTTCGTATGGAAACCCTTTGTTGGGAAAACTAGCACCCAATAGGTATATATTAATACCCTTATCCAACCTAGAGAACACTAGCCATGTGAGGTTTTTTTCAATTGAATTATTCAAACCTTTAAACATGCTTCATCACATACTAACTATTGGGCCTAGGGATAGGTAAGGATAGTTCACTTACAATTCTACTTAAGTATCGAAAGGAGCCAAGGAAAAAGAAGAAGGATATGCGATAGAGGTAGCGATGGAATGAAGGAAGGAGATGCAACAGAGGAAGAGACGGAATGAAGGAAGGAAGAGTGGATGAAGGGAAAGAAGGAGAATGAGGTACAACAGAGTCAGATAAAGATGAAGCAGTAGAAGAAGATGTCGCGACAGAAGAAGATGTCCTGAATTGAAGAAAAGGATGCAACAGAGAAAGAAGGTGACAAAGTGGAGCCATCTCAGAAGGTGTGGAGAGGCACAACACTCAAAAAGGGTCAAGTCATAAATATTGTGGGTATCAGGTCAGCTAGAGCCAGCGAAATCCTCACATAGGAATGTATATTTCTAAGTTAGTCCGTTAGTGTCTACTGTAATTTAGTCTGTTAGTGTCTATTGTAAGTTAGTTTATTAGTGTCTATCTGTAAGTTAGTCTATCGAGCGCATTGGTGATCATTGGCCAAGGGCACAAAATCCCCTAGCCAAATGCAAAAACCTGGTTCTGGAAGTTACCCATAGAAATATATCTCATGTGAGACTGCATCTGCATCGCAGGTGTTGGCGACTGGGCTTTTCTATGTTGAGTCGATGTCATGGGATTTGTTGTGTGCAAGAGGGAAGGAACTACAATTGGGTCAAAGAGACACCAAAAGGCCAACAAATGGTTTAGTTGTTGGGACCGAATCATTTTGGTGAGGGACATGTTGTGGAATCAGTTGAAACGTGAAATCCAAGAATGTGTGGATTTCAAAGCGTTAGATTTTTCACAAGAACAGAGTAAAGGATCCCAGTGGAACCCAACAGAGTGGTTGGGATGATACCTCTACACAGATATTCATGATATTTTCTTTTCTAAATTTCCCATTGTGTTGCATGAGTGGTTGTCTAGGTTGGAAACCTAGCAAAGAAATTTCCAAGGAGGAGAACCAACAGAATAGACTCCTCGGTTTATTCAGCGACTGAAAAGTGTGGGTATCCCTATGTCAAAGGCTGTTGATTTTTGGGTAGACATTATTTTGGAGGGATACATTATTGAATTTGATGTTGACATAATAACCTCATATAGTGAGACCAAAAAAAAAAATTTACAAGGACCTGTTGGCAGGCAACAACCCTCTCAATTTTTTTCTGCTTTATTGAGCAAAATTGATCAGTACTTTCTATATTATATAAGAGTGCCTTCAGAATCTTCGATTCTGAAGGTAATCTCAATAAAGGAAGAGTTAGAGGCCAAAATGGTAGTTTAGGAAACAATTTGAATCAAGCTAAGTCTTTCATTTTTGCAGTTGTTATATTCATTCTCATTATTCCATGATCATATATTATTAATATAAATGAAATGTTGCTTTATATTATTTGGTAAGAAAGAATTAGCTTAAGTGATTCATAACCCTTGTATTTATTAAAATTTCTTTTTAATACTTGGCTTCAAATATTTGACATAGTGTTATCTATAAAACAAAAATGTTCAAACATATATGTAAGGTTGGCTAATTTCTATTATATCAAAACCTTTATATGTTTGTTGAACATTTTTATCATGATAACTTCTATAACTTATGTCTCATATAATGTGTAAATAAATAAAATTTTCCCTATATATATTTATAATAAAAGATCTTGCCTTTATTTTTATTTTTCAAAATTTTGATTAGAATCATTTATCTATGCTTCTAATGATAAATTGAAATTGATTTTGATCTAAAAGGTTGGCTTGGTATGATGTTTTCTAATCAACATTTATATGGTGTATGAATGTTAATTCTAATAATCTACAAGTTGATATTCCAAGTTAATATTTTTTATGGACTTATATTGGAAAGATTTACTTGTCGATTATTATTGATGATATCATTTATACATCATAATCATTTGCAAACATATGGTTTCCTATTGTTTAGGTTGATGTTACATCTAACCTCCATGTATTAGACTTATCATAGCAAAGGTTAAGTGCTGGGAGGGAATGACTATGACACGAACCTATACATCCTTACACCTGTTATGTTTTACATCACGAATTGACAAGAATTTCAATGCAAAATCATTATTTATTAAATGGTGATTTTTGTCAATTTTTGAGGTCATCATTCTAACACATTGGGATTAAATATGAAATCTCATAATCAAACACATGTAATGTAGTGTGTTATTTTCGTCATTTCGAAACGATTCTCATAAATCTTTACGTACAAGGTTATTATTTTCAAATCTTAGTTTTTATGATTTTAACCTTGAAATTCACTTCGTTGGGAGAACAAATCCTGAAATCAAATAATGGTTGCCGAGAAGCATTGCATAATGATTTGGTTAGCTTCGTGGTCTCGATTTTCGAAGAAATAGAATTTCAGAACTAGTTTCCATTACGTTGAAACTATGGTTACTAAAATTAGATCTAGGGTTTCAGTTTTCATCTCAGATGAACTGGGTTATGATGTGCTATTTTACATTATGCCATTCACATGGATTCCAATACCATCTGTGTTCATGCATCCCTTCATCATGAACCCTAATCAAAACCTTTGCAGAGTAGAAATGGCACCCTTGAATTGCTTTGAGATTTCAGGCCTTGAGTTGGTTGAATCAAACCCAAAATCAGCCACATTGTTTGATCAGATAGGCTGGGATTCATTTTTTAAAGGTCTTAGTGGTCATCATGTGGGAATAACCAGACAATTCGCTTTGTCATTGAAGAATGATGCAACTCAAATTGGGGATTTTCAGTTGGTTTTGAATGGGGATATGATTGCTAAAGCTACTAAGCTTCCTTAAGTTGGTGAGCGTTGGATCAAAGGTCAAAAGGTCAATAAGAAGAAGTGTGAAATGTTTCTCTTACCATTACCAGAGGGTTCGGATCTTGGAAGAGGCGTTTCTGTTAAATTTTTGAAACCGCAATGGAAGGCTTGTTTTAAGATTTTAATCAGGTATGTTACTTGTGGTGGCTGCTACTCTCATATGCATTACTATCATTTACAGTTGTTGATGGCCTTAAGAGGTAGCAAAATCAATTTTCCTTTCTTTCTGCTTCAAAGTCTTAGGAAAATGGCTCATACTGTACAGAATATTGTTGGAGATATAGAACAAAGTCTATTTCATCATGGTCTCCTCAAGATCTTATTTCAGTACCAGTTATATCGCATTGGTAGATCTTGGGATGAATTTTTTAGTACAAATAGTTTTGGATTAACCCAGTATTGGCCTACTCTGCATCCAAAAACCCGTAGAAAACGTAAACATTGAATAAAACCAATTCTAAGTCAAAAGATGTTGAAACATCTAAATTAAGAATGCCGATAGAAGATAATCTAGAGCATACAGCTACGATAGAAACCCTTCCTTTAAAGTTTGAAACCTCGATGGTCTCGGCTGTGTACGAAGATCTTCATACTGTATCTTCAAATGTAAGGGAAAAGTCAAAATTGTTAAACAAAGGAAAGGTAAAATTTGATAGTGAATCGATTTTATCAGAATTACCCATTACAGGGATGGGTTTGCGCAGAATTACTAGAAGCATGAAATCTTCCACTTCAAAAGTATCATATCATGCCCAGAATTTGCCTTTTATCAAAATTGTAAGTGAGGAAGAGGATTATGGATCAATAGAAGTATCTTCACAGGAGTGTGAAGAAAAAATGGATAATCATGTTGTATATTTGAATAATGATTATAATGAGAATCAATTGTCGGTTCTGCCAAATGATAAAGAAATCAAGTTAGGGTCTGCCTTGAATAATGATTATTCATCAGAGCAGACGCTGGGGAATACTGTGAAATCTATAAAATTAAAACAGCAAATTAAACAACTAAAAGGAAAATTGGAAAAAGTTGAATCAAATTCCATTGTGTTGAAGGATGAAGTGCGGACCTTAAGGAACGAATTATTAACTTGGATAAAATGATGGCAGGATTTAAAGGAGAAAAAGGATAGGTTGAAAACTATGAAAAATCCTGGATTACTGCTAACAGGAAGCTTTTGAAACAAGAAGAACAACATAAAATGGAAAGTATAAAATTAAGGGATAAATTGTCTAAGGCTCGTCGAGTTATTAAACTCAAAAGTGCACCTTAAAATTGTTACTACTGATGAACAGGTAATTGGCATGCCCACGGAATCATAGATTCTGTAGGCATTGCATATCATTTAATTTGAATTGTTATTTCAGTTTTAATATTTACGGTAAATTTTATGCTTGGTTAATTGATTTTGCAGGTGTCATATGGATCCTCAATTTTGGTGGTGTTCTTTCCTTTTATTTTGCCAACAAATGATGAATTCATTTTCAAGCTGGAATAATCTAGATGCCAGATGTCAAACAACAGTTGCTACATGGATAATTCAACATTCATAGATAAGAAACTAATTATCAATTTGACAGTTCAAATGCTAGGTGCACTAATGAGGAAGATGATAGTTAATGTCCCAGTTTCTAGATGTTCGATGATGTATGTTAGGATATTTAGACACTTAGGAGTTAGTTAAGATCAACTTGTGTAATATATCCGTTAGGTAAAAGTGTGTTTCTTTAGTATGCATTAGTATGCATTTGTAAATATTCTAATCCGACGGTCACGATATGTTCTAGACATAGAGTGATCCGACGGTTCAACTTCTCTTAGATCATACCTACCATTGATCCGTGGCTTAACACCCGATTGGTCTATGATCTCTATTTAAAGAGCATAGAGGGTCCTTGGCTAGTTGATCGATTATGAGAAGCTCATGTAACTTTCTTTCTTTTGCATAATAAATTGCTCCGAAGTAGCTATTTGGCCGGGGCCGTGGACTGTTTCCCTCTCGAGGGTTTTAACCACGTGACAACATTGGTGTATTGATCTGTGATCTGTTTGTGTGAAGCGGCTATTCTTGGTGTTCGGTCCTTTGGGAGTACCCTGTCTACCCTAACATGGTATCAGAGCTTTTATGAAGAGCCGCTTTCGGTTTTGATCAAGATCTGGAACCGGTGTTGCCGAAACTTTTTTTAAGGGTTTTTGGTTCTAGATTTTCTGTACATTTGTGGCCTATGGGAGCTGTTCCATTGCGTCCGGAGCGCCGTTTCCATTTGGAAATAGTTTTCGTTTCACCGAAAACCATTTCCGTTTGCTCCAGAAACACCCATTTCGGC
>LPNX010946274.1:103756-114004 GCA_001517045.1 Pseudotsuga menziesii
ACGTGACAACATTGGTGTATTGATCTATGATCTGTTTGTGTGAAGCGGCTATTCTTGGTGTTCGGTCCTTTGGGAGTACCCTGTCTACCCTAACAATGTAGACTCAACAGTTTGTTTGTTTTTTTAATTCTAGTTGCATAGAAATAGGAGAGGTGGTTATTGGTCCTTCTTATAAAACTATGAAAGATTGATTATAGTAGGATGGAGTATTGAAGAAATAGACTTATCTGAAATATAATCACAATTCTGGTTTTAATCTCTTTGTTGGAGTTTTGCCTTCGGGGAAGGATTGTGACTTGAGTTCTCAAACCGATATCACTGTCTGTTACTATTTTTGAAAACTTAATATATATATATTTCAATATATCATTTTCTCATTATACTTTTGTGCAATTATATTGTGTTATGATTGTATTTATTATCCAAAATAATACTCTGTTTACACAATATTAATGTTTGAATGAGAATATTATTGAGTTTGATTAATTAATATTTGTATTGAGAATTGGAATTTGGTAATATAAACATTTCATATTTATTTTTTGATTTCATTTGTATTTTTACAATTTTTTCATCAATAAATATCATCCTTTTATTCAAATATTTGGTATTGATTATTAGTTATTAATTAATAGAACATCACAGAAAAATTACAAGTAGTTATTTATTTTAATTTTCTGTTATTGTGCATATTCGGCAGAGTGATTTAATGATAATGATTTGAATATTTTCATTAAAATCATTATTGTCTATCTCTTTGTTTATTTGAATCATTAATTGATAATTAATTTAGTTTTCAAGTTGCTCTCAGCTGAGATAGGATAGCTAGTTAAATTTTAGTCTTAGTGTAGTTTATTTTAATTTAAATTTTAGTTTAAATATAACAGTTGTTAAATAACATTAGATTAATTTTTGGTAAAACCTAAAATAGTCTTTAATTCAAAATATTTGAAGCGAAACCCTAAAAACTGAAGACTTTCCTCAAGAAAGCATTATAGGATAACTTAGGTCTTAGAAAACTAATTTTATGGTTTATTTAGGTAGTAATAAGATTAGGATAAATTTTTACTGAATTTTAGATTCTCCTTAAGAGGAAAATTCAGTTGGTAGTAGGACCATAACCTGCGATATTTTTCCATTTCAAACACATCGGGAGCTGCTCTAAGCGACTTGTATGGGCTTAATCTCTTTAGGTGACCTAGGTCAGAAAATCAGGCCAACAAATGGTGCTAGAAGGAGGGCATGTTAATGATTAATGGCAGGTAGAACTAATGATAAAAATTCAACCAGTCAACAACCTCCATTACAATATGAAGCTAGTAGATCACCATTCATATAAAACCGTTAGGAGCATCCTTGAGCGTGATCACATTACATCCCCATTCACTCCTGAACAGAGTACTCAAACTTTATAATAATCACGCCATATTCTCACGAGAGCATATGCTCATCAACTTGGTTTAACTCCAATAGAATATGGTCTCCATAGACAAAAAAGATGTAATCCTCAATTGAATATAGTTACTCGAGATTCAGTACAAGCCGATAGCACTCCAAGTTATCAAGTTAGAAGTCATCAGAGAGAAATTACTTGAAAAAATACTGCTAGAAGATTGACTTCTGTAGGCGGTTTTGATCAGCCACCTTCTCCTCTAGAATCACCATCTGATAGTCCAGGGTCATCTAATCTAGGGAGTTCTTCAGATTCTGAAGGAATTCCTATGGCTGGAAACATACCTGTAGGAGGAGGAGGTAATCCTCTACCTAATCCACAACTTCCTTGGTTGAGAACAACTGTTATAGCAGTGTCAGGTGTACAACATCCTCTGCCCAAATGTTCAGATAAACTTCTTCCGGAGTTTAATCCAAATAACAAAGAGCCTGCAAAGGTGCATGTAGATAAATTCATGTTAGCTGTTCAAACTTTGAATGTTCAGCATGAAGACGTGGTTTGTCGGTTGTTACCTTTAATTTTTGAAGGGAAAGCATCTACTTGGTACTTTTCGTTAGTCCAAGGATCAATCACAAATTGGGATGAATTTAATAAAGCTTTCTTAGATAAATTTGGGGAGGATAAAACACCTGCTCTTTTAGCCCTTGAGTTATCTCGGATTAAAATGGAACCTAAATAAAGAATTAATGATTTTAATCAGATATTTCTCACACTAAAAAATAAAATTCATGTTGCTTCTCAACCACCCGAGGATATAATCATAGAAAACTATACTTCAACCTTACCAAAATATCTTGGGATGTTTGTTAAGAGAGCTGGTAAAACAACTCTTGTGGAAACTTTTGAGGAAGCCATTAAAGTTAAGAAGGATTATATGTCCTATGAACCAGATAGAAGTGGAAAAACTGATACTGTTCCTCGTAGGAAGATTGAAAGACCTAATTCGGAAAAGGATAAGGCATTTGATGTAGAATAGCTGCAGAATGCTATTCGGGCATTAACTAATCAAGTTGTAGGATTAAAAAAAACTAATTCTGAAGATTCCTCCTCTAAAGGATATTTTAGAAATCAGTTTAGACAGAATCCTAACACTAATAATAAAACAAGTACACCACCTGATATAGCAGTAAATGAAGAAATTTTTAATACTATTCGAGTTGTCTTATGTTTATCCGAAATTCCCTCAAATCAAGAAACTGTTGAAGATGAAGAGGAAGAGGAATCTGAAAATGAAGATGAATTGGAAGAACCTCAACAAGTTAATGGTCATTTCTGGGACAGTCTTGTAAAAGATTATGAAGGTAAAAGTCCTCCTTCAGGACAACATGCCTATAATACTTGTAGTAGAACATTTGCAAATACTCTTGGATCATCATCAAGTTCTACTCCAAGTAACAATAACAATAATTCACAACCCAATAAACAGACTCAATCTGGCAAACAGACTCAATCTGCGAGGATTACTCAGCCTCTTCAAAATGCTCCAATGTTGGATTTACAATATGATATAATTGAAGATTTAAAGAAGACACGTGCAAACATTAGTATGTATGATCTTCTTCAAATTTACCCAATGCCTAATAGTCCTATTATAAATCCTGCTATGAGTTCAATAATTCCTAACGCTAAACAAAATGTAGTTGCTAACAATTCTAATAGTGATTTAACATCAACTGATAAAGGAAAGTCAGTAGCTAATAAAGCTTCACTAATAGGAAAAATTCAAAATCAACAACTCCTCCATTCCTACTTACCTTCGATATTTTTAATAGGAATGTTCACAATTACATGGTTGATTCCAGAGCATCTTCCAATGTAATGCCTTTGTCGGTATGCAAAAGGTTGAATGGAAAGTATGTTCCATCAAATTCACAGATTACTCAATTGGATAGGACAAATGTGAGGGTTGTAGGAGAGATGAAAGATGTTCTAGTCAGGATTTCTTGTAACCCTTCAGTTTTTCAAATTATAGACATTGTGGTTGCAGACATTTCCTAACGTGTATGGGTTGTTTTTTAGTAGGAATTGGTCTCTACAATTAAATGGATTCTTTGCTACATACTGGTCAACTTTATGGTTACCTAAGAATGGAAAGTCAAACCAAATTAAGATAAATAGAGAAAGATATATGAAACATACTGTGACAGAATTACACGATCCTAGTGAACCGGTTTTATTTTCAGATTCCATTATGGGGAACTATATATATGAACTTGGGTTTGGTAATTTTAAATCTGAAAATTATGTTTTCTTTGATAATAAACAACAATCAAAAATTCTTACTGTTACAACCATTTCCTATGATTCTTCATTTAAGGAGATTTCAAATGATGTAGATAGTCATAATATTGTAAATATTATCGAAAGTAAAGTAGTTGTTAATAGTTCTACTTGGACTTTATATTTTGATGGGTCAAAGTCTAAAGAAGGAGCAGGAGCTGGTTGCCTGTTAATTGACCCTGAAGGAAATAAAACAGGTATAGCTTGTAGGCTTGAATTTAATTGCACAAACAATACTGTGGAATATGAAGCTCTAATTCAGGGTTTGAAGAAAGCGATTGATTTGGATATTAAAGTGCTAATTGCATATGGAGATTCTGAAATTATCGTTAGGCAAGTCCGTAACTCTACTCATTGCATTTCTGAACATTTGCAGAATTATCAACGAGAGATATGGAATCTCATTTCACATTTTGATGCATTTAATATAATATCAGCTCCAAGATTTCAGAACCAAGAGGTAGATTTATTAGCGAATGTAGCATCAAAACTAATTCCATCAAAAAATTTCACACCAAATTTATTTTCAGTTGAATTGATTTTTAGGCCTTCTATACCAGATAATATCTTTAAATGGCATGTGTTTGATAATGATGTGCAGGTGTTGAATTTCCTAACAAATGATGATACCTTTAGAGATTCATCCATTGATGAAGTTACACATGATGAAAATCTGCGGGATTTTTCGGTAATCAAATGATTTTTGTTCAGTTGAAAAAGCTTTTGAGAAGGTAAAACCAATTCCTAACTCAGTTTTGAGATTAGAAAAGTTTTTTGATCTTCAAGATAAATTTAGGTCTGTTCCTAATTGTAAAACCAATAGCTCACAAATGAAATATGAAACCATAAATTTGGGAACATAACTGAATCATCAAACTGTAAATCTAGGAATAGATTGCACTCCTACAGAGAAATCAGCATTCATAAAATTATTTAAATAATTTAAGGATGTCTTTGCATGGACATATGATGATTTGAAAACTTTCAATCCACAAGTCATGCAACACATTATTCCAATAAAACAAGAGTCAAAACCTTTTCAACAGAAACTTAGGAAATAGCATTCGTCATTAGAACCAACAATTAAAAAGGACCTAAATAAACTGTTAGCTGCTAGGATTATTTTTCCTATTCGGCATACTCAATGGGTAGCCAACTTAGTTCCAGTTAGGAAGAAAAATGGTGATATTAGATTATGCGTTGATTTTAAAAATCTTAATAAGTCTTCCGAAAAGGATAATTACCCAGTTCCTCCCATGGAACAAATCCTTTAGAAAGTTTCTGGGTCTGAGATACTATCACTTTTTGATGGTTTCTCAAGATACAACCAAATATTGGTGTCCCCAAATGATCAATTGAAAACAGCTTTTAGAACTCCATGGGGAACATACGCTTACAGAATGATGCCCTTTGGGTTAATCAGTGCTGGGGCAACTTTTCAAACGGCAATATTGGATATTGCTTTTAGAGGCTTAATTAATCATTCAGTAGTTGCCTATTTAGATGATGTTATTGTATATTCTAAATGTCAACATGATCATATTAATAATCTTAGAAAGGTATTTGGACATTGTAGAAAATTCAGAGTGTCCTTAAATCCAAAGAAAACAATATTTGTTGTTTCAGAAGGTATTTTATTAGGATGTGTGGTTTCAAAACATGGGATCATGATTGATCTTGAACGGACCCAAGCTAACTCAAAAATAACTTACCCTTCTAAAAAGAAAGCAATGCAATCGTTTCTTGGTAAAATAAACTTTGTCAGAATATTTATCCCCAGTTTTTTTGAAATCATCCGTCCTTTACAAAAAATGATTACTAAGGATGCTATTTTTTATTGGGGACAAACTGAAAAAGAATTGTTTTAGAGAATTTTAGAGGCCATTTCAGAAGCCCCTAGTCTTTTGAGCCCAGATTTTAACAAAGATTTCATATTGTACCCTTTCACTTCTGACATATCATATGCAACAGTTTTAACTCAACTAAATCAGCAAAATAGTGAAGTACCGATTTCGTTTATGAGCTCAAATTTTAAAGGTGCTGAACTTAATTACCATGAGGTTGATAAGAAATATTTTGCTATTTTCAAAGTTATCAAGCACTTTCATCCATATTTGTCGAAATCTAGAACGAAAGTGATAGTTCCTTATCCTTCAGTTAGAAATTTGCTAGTGCAAAAAGATTTAGGTGAAAAAATAGCACCATGGATGACAGCTCTTCAAGAGTATGACTTAGAAATTAAACCTTCAACAGTAGTCAAAGGTCAAGGATTATGTAAACTTGTTGTTGAAGCAACTCATTTTCCTAATAACAATGTCGAAGCTATCATTGATGAAGTCTTACTAACTGGGGAGATTTACTTTTATCCTCCACCACAGGATTCTTGGTACACAGATTTAAGAACACTTCTGGAAACAGGAACTGCTCCTGATTATCTTGAACCAAGGAAAAGAAGAGCATTGAGACTAAAATATGCTCCTTATTTACAAATTGATAATATTCTTTTTAGGAGAAATTCAGACGGTGTTTTACTTCAATGCCTAGACAAAGATGAAACAGAAGTGATTTTGAAAGAATTACATTTTGGACCAGCAGGTGGTCATTTTGGTGGAGAAACAATGGCACATAAGATTCTTAGGGATGGCTATTATTGGCCTACTTTATTCCACGATTCCTATGCTTTTGTCAGGAAATGTCAAGAATGTCAACTTGCTGCAGGAAGGGTTAAGAAGCCTGCTTTTCCTTTACAACTTGTTTCAGTAGAAAGACCTTTTCAGAAATGGGGTATTGATATAGTAGGACCAATAAACCCCCCCTCTTCTATGCAACACAAGTACATAATAACTGCAACTGATTATTTTACCCGTTGGGCAGAGGTTGCACCTTTAAGTGTTGTAAACACCAATCAGGTTATCTTATTTTTAGAATCTTTTATCATAACGAGATTTGGTGTTCCAGATTCCCTTGTTTTTGATAAGGCCTCATATTTTTCATCAGTTGATTTAACTCAATTTTCCTTAGAGAAGGGTATAACAGTTAGATATTCAGCTAATTATCATCCTCACAAAAATGGTTTAGCTGAATCAACAAATAAAAATTTGTTGAAAATTCTCGAAAGAACTATTTCAACTCATCATCATGATTGGCATATAGAGTTGTTTAATGCCCTTTGGGCAGACAGAGTAACTCCTAAATCTGCTATAGGTAACTCACCTTTCTTCCTAGTTTATGGAACTGGGGCTATTTTACCACCAAATTTATTTTTACCTTCATTACAGTTAGCCCAGTCTATTCAAGATGAAGATTGTCCAACAATGGAGAAAAGGATTAACACTTTATTAAAACTTGAGGAAGAAAGAGATAGATCAAAACAACATTTTACAAAACATCAACAAATTGTTAATTCTTCGTTCGATCAATCCTCAACTTCAAACCGAGAATTCCAGGTGGGGGACTTGGTGTTAAAATGCGACAAAGTTCATGAGGAGAAAGGAGATCATACCAAGTTTCAAAAACTTTGGTTAGGCCCATTTGTCATTCCTGAGAAGATAGTTCCAAGCACTTTTCGTTTGCAAACCTTAGAAGGTCAGTTTGAAACATTTCTGGTAAATGGATTGATCTTAAAAAAATATTTTCCTAACTTTTAGACCCTAAATTCCTATATAATTATGTATATGAGCTTGTTTTCTTTCTAAATCAGTTTCTGTCTGTAAATAATTTTATTTAAAATTTTCCTGTATATATTATCATAAATTTGATAAAATTATTAAGCAGAATTATGATATAGTCATGATTCTTAGGTACATTAAAATATCATTTGACCCATGTAAATACTTTTTGAAGCTTATTTTCGATTATTCTTAATCAAGTATTAACATAGAAATTATTTATTAAGGATTATCGAATCTCTGTATATATGTTTCAAAATAATCAGTCACTAATGTACATATGTTGTTGAGAGGACAAGTGTAAATAAATAAAGTCCTGTGGTTTTATTCAGATTGTTCATTAGTTTAAAATTATGATATTAGACTAAGTCTTTTAAAAATTGGTTCTGAATGATCAAAGTTTCTTAAGTCTTTCAAGAACCTGTCATCGTTTGTAAATATTTGTAAATATGGTTCAGATTATCCCTCATTTTCCTATTTTCTTTTGACAGATAAAATGGCTAATTAATGTCGTTTTCAAAACTTGTACTTTGAAAAATATTCATGAATCTTTATCATCAGTCATTGTAAAGTTATTTACAATCTGGAAAAAATTTAGATCTGTTCCATTAAATAAAAGTTCCAAAAAATCAAAATGAGAGACGGAAGGTCTTAGTAATAAGCCGATCCGATCAGGATCATAAATATCATCAGTGTGACATTATTAGGAAACTAATAATGGCTCTTGGTCGTAAGGTCAAGAGATAGGGGGTCTCATCACGAGCTAGCTGATTCATTTTCTGGTGATATTAGTGACTGACGTTACCATTTGGTTACCATTCTAGGTAATGATCTCTTATTTTATAAAATATAAACTTTTAAACTCAATAAGTGAAACATAACTTTGATTGAAGAATCGGAGGTCTCATCATGAGCCGTCCTAATCATGATCATCAGTGTTGTCTAGTATAACTTCATTTATGACCATCAGGGTGATGGCTCTTGGTTTAAATATCAAGAGACAAAAGGTCTCATCACGAGCGGGCTTGCTTATTTTAGGCAGTTCTCGTGAATGATACTATCACATCAGGTTATCATGCCTAGATTGTAGTCTTCAATCAGAGTAATTGTTTCAATCTCAATAAAAAAATAAAAATAAAAAAGGAAGAAAATTTATTATATTCATGGAACAAATCCTAGAAATTTATCAGTAAAGTAAATTTCTATATTTTATACTAATGGTACTGATTATCTTTATCATAAGTACTTTGTTTTGATTAGGATATTTTGAAGTTTATCTTTAATAAAATATTTATTTATAGAGATGGGATGTTTCTGAATTATATTTGCAAATACAAATAACATAATGGTTTTTACTTAGACTAAGACTTTTTGATTGTTTTGAATAGATTTTAAGATTTTATTTATATCATCGTTTGAAAATTGTATGAGCAGAGATAACTGGTTTGCCCAGGTTGTCGCCATTTGTTGTCAGGAAACAACCTCTCAATTTTTTCTGCTTTGTTGATCAAAATTGATCAGTAATCTTCTATATTATATAAGAGTGCCTTCATAATCTTCGATTATGAAGGTACTCTCAATAAAGGAAGAGTTAGAGTCCAAAATGGTAGTTTAGGAAACACTTTGAATCAAGCTAAGTCTTTCATTTTTGCAGTTGTTATATTCATTCTCATTATTCCATGATCATATATTATTAATATAAATGAATGCTGCTTTATATTATTTGGTAAGAAAGAATTAGCTTAAGTGATTCATAACCCTTGTATTTATTAAAATTTCTTTTTAATACTTGGCTTCAAATATTTGACATAGTGTTATCCATCAAACAAACATGTTCAAACATATATGTAAGGTTGGCTAATTTCTATTATATCAAAACCTTTATATGTTTGTTGAACATTTTTATCATTATAACTTCTATAACTTATGTCTCATATAATGTGTAAATAAATAAAATTTTCCTTATATATATTTATAATAAAAGATCTTGCCTTTATTTTTATTTTTCAAAATTTTGATTAGAATCATTTATCTATGCTTCTAATGATAAATCGAAATTGATTTTGATCTAAAAGGTTGGCTTGGTATGATGTTTTCTAATCAACATTTATATGGTGTATGAATGTTAATTCTAATAATCCACAAGTTGATATTCCAAGTTAATATTTTTTATGGACTTATATTGGAAAGATTTACTTGTCGATTATTATTGATGATATCATTTATACATCATAATCATTTGCAAACATATGGTTTCCTATTGTTTAGGTTGATGTTACATCTATCCTCCACATATTAGACTTATCATAGCAAAGGTTAAATGCTAGGAGGGAATGACTATGACACAAACCTATACATCCTTACACCTGTTATCTTTTACATCACGAATTGACTAAGAATTTCAATGCAAAATCATTATTTTTTAAATGGTGATTTTTGTCGATTTTTGGGGTCATGTTGGCAGCCAGCAACAACCTCTTCATTTCTTAATAAATGAAGAGAGATCAGCTCTTCATGTGAATTATCAATTCAAAATTATGAAAGAGCACCTTTAGAATCATTGATTCTGAAGGTACTCTCAATCAAAGGAAAGTGATATAATGATTTTGGAGTTGGAAGAGAATTGCTCATAAACTTGGCCCTTAACAATTGTCAGTAGTTTCATAAATTTTCACAAGTTTATTGAAATCATTAAGAGAAATTTATGTGGCTTAAAGAATTTAAAATAATGTGCCAAGAAAAATTCAATGAAACTCATTTTGTGTTGAGTAGGGTATTACTAGTCCCAAGTCATAACACTAAGAGTGATTCTCAAAGTTTATGTCACATGTAATACCATATTACGAC
>LPNX010946274.1:114249-280871 GCA_001517045.1 Pseudotsuga menziesii
AAATATCGTATTGGCAGTGTTAAATGCTAATGGTCATTTCGACTTACGTCGAAATGTACCTATTAATTATGAACCACTGTCAATAATCAATGGTTGAAATGATGATTCTATCTGTCACCGTATCTCTGGTTCACCAAGTTAGTGGTTATTACTAACAGTCATGGTTAAGCGTAGATAAACTGGCATGAATCATGGTATAATGTGAAGTTGTAACACTTATCACTGCTTAAAATCCCGCTAAAATGGCAGGTTCAGAGATTGTATCTCCGATTAGATTTGAAGCATGCGAAAATAACCCATCATGTCGTATGTTTGGATACCTATCCCTTCTGTGTTCACTTCTCCATTCGTTTCAGGTCGAAGACAGGAGAGTGCAGAAGAAACCATGTCTCCTTTGAATCGGTTTGAGATTTCGGGGTCTGAACTTATAGAAGCCAACCAGGAAGTTGCCAAGAAATTCGAGAAAATGGGATGGGTAAATTTCTTTAGGTGTTTTGATGGTCACCATGTGGAGATTACTAAGATGTTCGCCATGAATTTTGAAGATGACAGGGTGCAAATTGGGGGTTTCGAGTTTGTTATCAACGAAGATAAGATTGTTGAAGCCACTAAACTCCCACAGGTTGGAGAACGCTGGTTTAAGGGCACTATGGTCAATAAGAAGAAATGCTTGGCTTTGTTAATGCCATTACCGGATAAAACGAAGCTGAGGATAGGTGTCCCTGTGAAATATCTGAAGCCCGAATGGAGAGTTTACTATGAAATATTAGTAAGGTACGTGTCCTGTTGTGGACGATATTCCCATTTACACTTATATCATTTACGGTTATTGTTAGCAGTAAAGGGTTGCAAGCTTAATTTGCCCTTCTATTTATGGCAAAGTCTTAAGAGATGTCACAGTCTGTTAAGAATTTCAATAACCCTGATAGTAGTCTTTGTCACCATGGGTTGATAAAAATATTATTGCAATTCCAATTATCTGCCAAGGGTGTGTCTTGGGATAAGTTTCTAGATGATTGTCAATTGGGGCCAACGCAGTATTGGCCTAATCCATCCCCACGAACTCGTAGGAAACGTAAGGTAATAAATCCTGGAGTCAATAGTTCAGAGGTCAAGGAATCCGAGGTCGTAAACATGCCCATAAACAATGAGATTAATGAAAATGACGAGAGGGATGCAATTCCTTGCAATTCGAGGGAAATCTTGGATAAACCCTTACCTGGTGAGAATGATAGCAACCCTGCAAACATAAAAGAAGGATTAGCCAAAGGTGAAAATGATAATAATGATGAAGCAAATAAACCTGATGAATGCAACAAAGAATCTATGCATAAATTAGATCATTTGGCTCAAATTTGTTGTGACAAGGAAGGGCTTGGTTTTGAAAACCTATCGTTTTCACGAAGAGTCACAAGGAGCATGCATAGTATTCATTCGATTCCAGGTTATAAGGTTGATCAACAGACTCCTAAATCTACAGCTACTAAACCTACAGTTGTAGATATTGAGGATGACATCCCGTCTTCCGTTCCTAATACTATGGATGTAGGTAATTCTGCTATTGCACAGGAAAGTGATGCACAATCAGACGAGGTCGAAGGCAACCAACCGAGAACAAACAAAAACGTTGCAGATCCTGAACCATCATACAGTCAACGTTGTGACAGTCCTCATTCTCCTCAGGTAAATAAAGAAGACGAAACTCTACAACAGGTATTAGGTAATGTTTACCAAGATAGAATCACAGAGTTTAAAGAAAACTCAAACAGTGTCTATCCAGCACAGCACTGTTAGAAGAAGAGAACAAAATTTTTAGAAAAGAGTTGCTGGAGTGGATTGATAGGTGGAAAAAGGTGAACGCTAAGAAGAATCAATATAAGAAATCTAAGAAATCAATCATAAGTACTAATCAGCTGCTACTTGAACGAATTGAAAATCAAAACATTAAAATCATCAGGTTGAAGGCTAAACTCGCAGAAGCTAGAAGAGTAGTCTCTCTTCATAATGAAACTTGATGATTTTCTCATTTCCTATGTCGCAGCAAAACAGGTAATGGTCATTGCGATTTTGCATGCCTGTAAAATCAGAGATTTAACAAGCATGCATTTAAAATTTCAGGTTATTTCTGTTATTTATGTATTAAATTGGTTTCAATAAGATGCTTTGTTTGTATTCAATGCAGGAAGTTTTATCACCACCCTTTTTCCAGAAGTACACGACGTGGTCATACGATGGCTTGGAGATGTGGCTGTTTGGTTGCGAGCTGGAGTTTTGTCAATGGTCAAGAACCTTCTGGGATGCCTCGACTCAGGCCAGTCGATTTCTGTTTATAGTAGTAGGTGTAATTAGATGCCCTTTTTGGTTAAATAATCCCTATAATGTTGCATGCAACATTTATAGGGGAAAACTGAACCTTAATAGTATATAAGGGAAGAGTTTTGATGAATTCAGTGGGATAGAGTGTGTGAAGAAAACTCATTTGAAATATATTTTATTACCGGTACTATATCATACTTAAAGTTGAAGCTTTGATGTGAATGCTACTGGACATCTNACATTTACGTAAAATAAAACATTAAAATAGGTTAGATTTTGCTAGTTTTAAGTTCTCCTTAAGAGACAAACTAGCTGGTAGCAGGACCATAACCTGCGAGGTTTTGTTAATTTAAACANTGTTTTTTGGATTATATATATTTATATATTTCAGCTTGTTAACTTATGTTTATATATTAACTCTGTGTGATGTGACACACTGATGTTTAATTATCTCTTTTCACTTTATCAGTTCAAGCTAGTGTTTTGAATAAATATTTCATTATGATTTTGTTTATTAGTATGTTTACNAAGATTCAGAAAATTGGGCCAACAGGTCATCATCCTAACACATTGGGATTAAATATGAAATCGCATAATCAGACACTTGTAATGTAGTGTGTTATTTTTGTCATTTCTAAACGATTCTCATAAATCTTTATGTACAGGGTTATTATTTTCAAATCTTAGTTTTTATGATTTTAACCTCGAAATTCATTTCATTGGGAGAACAAATCCTGAAATCAAATAATGGTTGCCGAGAAGCGTTGCATAATGATTTCATTAGCTTGGTGGTCTCGATTTTCGAAGAAATAGAATTTGAGAACTAGTTTCCATTACGTTGAAAACTCTGAAAAAATCCTGGATTACTGCTAACATGAAGCTTTTGAAACAAGAAGAACAACATAAAATGGAAAGTATAAAATTAAGGGCTAAATTGTTTGAGGCTCGTCGAGTTATTAAACTCAAAAGTGCACCTTAAAATTGTTACTACTGATGAACATGTAATTGCCAAGCCCACGGAATCATAGATTCTGTAGGCATTGCATATCATTTAATTTGAATTGTTATTTCAGTTTTAATATTTATGGTAAAACTCATGCATGGTTAATTGATTTTGCAGGTGTCATATGGATCCTCGATTTTTGTGGTGTTCTTTCCTTTCATTTTTGCAACAAATGATGAAGTCATTTTCAAGCTGGAATGATCTAGATGTTAGATGTCAAACAACAGTTGCTACATGGATAAGTCGACATTCATAGATAAGAAAGCAGTTATCAATTTGACAGTTCAAATGCCAAGTGCACTAATGAGGAAGATGATAGTTAATGTCCCAGTTTCTAGATGTTCGATGATGTAGACTCAACAGTTTGTTTTTTTTTAATTCTAGTTGCATAGAAATAAGAGAGGCAATTATTGGTCCTTCTTATAAAACTATGAAAGACTGATTATAGCAGGATGGAGTATTGAAGAAATAGACTTATCTGAAATATAATTACAGTTCTGGTTTTAATCTCTTTGCTTGAGTTTTGCCTTCGGGGAAGGATTGTGACTTGAGTTCTCAAACGGGTATCACTGTCTGTTACTATTTTTGAAAACTTTATATATATATATATATATATATATTTCAATATATCATTTTCTCATTATGCTTTTGTGCAATTATACTGTGTTATGATTGTATTTATTATCCAAAATAATACTATGTTTACACAATATTAACGTTTGAATGAGAATATTATTGAGTTTGATTAATTAATATTTAAATTGAGAATTGGAATCTGGTAATATAAACATTTCATATTTATTTTTTGATTTCATTTGTATTTTTACAATTTTTTCATCAATAAATATCATCCTTTTATTCAAATATTTGGTATTGATTATTAGTTATTAATTAATAGAACATCACAGAAATATTAAAAGTAGTTATCTATTTTAATTTTCTGCTACTATGCATATTTAGCAGAGTGATTTAATGATCATGATTTAAATATTTTCATTTAAATCATGATTGTCTATCTCTTTGTTTATTTGAATCATTAATTGATAATTAATTTAGTTTTCAAGTTGCTCTCAGCTGAGATAGGATAGCTATTTAAATTTTAGTCTTAGTGTAGTTTATTTTAATTTAAATTTTATTTTAAATCTAACAGTTGTTAAATAACATTAGATTAATTTTTGGTAAAACCTAAAATAGTCTTTAAATCAAAATATTTGAAGCGAAACCCTAAAAACTGAAGACTTTCCTCAAGAAAGCATTATAGGATAACTTAGGTCTTAGAAAACTAATTCTAGGGTTTATTTAGGTGTAATAAGATTAGGATAAATTTTTACTAAATTTTAGATTCTCCTTAAGAGGAAAATTCAGTTGGTAGCAGGACCATAACCTGCAAGATTTTGCCATTTCAAACACACCGGGAGCTGCTCTATGAGACTTGTGTGGGCTTAATCTCTTTAGTTGGCCTAGGTCAAAAAATCAGGCGAACAGGACCCCGTGGAAGATACTTGTCATCTTTGAAAACTTGGATAAAGATGCATCTATGCAAAAAGGGAATCCTGTGAATGTAACAATTGAAAACTGTGCGAAGAGGTTGGATATGTCACAGCAGAATTGGTGAAAATGGTGTAAAATAAGGTGAAGTGTTCCCTGGAGATAATGGAACTGAATTAGAGGTTGGTTATTTAAGAATTTGAAGAATATTTTAAGTAGGGAAAGAGAAGAAGGACTCTCAAAGGAAGAGGAATTTGTAGTACGAATAGGGGAGAATACTACGAACTTGCATTGCACTTAGACAAGGGTTCTTATGACGAAGAAGAAGAATATCAGTCGATATCCGAAGCAGGGGAAGAATTGGAAAATCATCAGAAATTCCAATACATAAGCATGAGTATGGCACACCTATAATGCCACATACATCACCAGAGGTAAGATATATAAACTTGTCTCCAAGTTGACTTGTAAATATAGATAGTACTAACCCTGTGAATAGTGGACAAGGAAGTCCGACTACTCAAAGTTTTTTGCCAAGTGTATCAGGAGCCAACATAATGGCTGGGACCGACAATAAGTAGCCAATATTCAATGGAAATGGGTTAGAAGAACCAAAGAAACATTGGTTTCTCTATGAATTTGTATGGACTATGTGACATATCCAAGATGACAACATAAAGAAAGCATGTATGATCACGACTCCATGAGGTCATGCGCTAGGATGGTACATGAAATTTTCTATAGTTCCAATAGGAGTTACACATAAAACACTCGACCAGATTCGACTTGGAATGATAGATGAGTTTAGAAATTCAAATTCTGAATCACAATGCATGACTGAGATCAAAGAAATCAAGCAACTACAAATAGAGTCTATCTAGGACTATAACCAAAGATTCAAGACAATAATGGATAAAGTGAGCTTATAGATATCAGGTGTCCAACATAAGGAATGGTTCATTATCACCTTGTTGTCGGGCATTCATATCCCATTGATGCAACAGAATATTGTGTCGTAGGCAGAAGCTCTGGAAATAGCAATGAAGCTAGAATCCTCGTCAATTGGAGAGACCGATGCAGGAATGATGTAGATTCAATTGCAGCTAGCTAATATTACAGTGCAGCTACAAGAAATTAAGAAAGGAAATAAATTTAGAGAAGATATATGGTGTATAATATGTAGAACAAGAGGACATCATAAGGACGATTTCTCAATGCTCAAGAATTCTGCCGCAATAGGAGCGTCGAATCCAATAAACACCCAAGGGATTCCTTGGTGTAGAATATGCTATACTAGAGGCAATAAGTCAAAAGAATGTTTGTATTTACAGAAGATTGTAAGTACACCAGCTAGTACTATAAATTTTGTAAATCAGTAGGACATGATGAGAAAGATTGCAAAGCACTTCAGTTGTTACAAGAGAAAATGATGGATACTTACCTGATGAAGAATGATGAGAAAATGCAAGTTGAATGAGCACATCCTCAGTATCAGCCTGCTCAATATCCTCTAGCACAATTTCAACAGCCGCAATATCCTCTGCTGCAATATCAATAGAATCAATATTCGTTGTAGCAACACTACCCTCATCCAAGGGGGGTGGAAGTTTTTGAGGTAGAGGACAATAACAAGGAGGAGGAGGATTTGGTCAAGGAAGTGACCAAATCATATGTTATAACTATGGGAAATTAGAACACTTTTCTAGAGATTATGCAATTCCTGCGAACACATGTACGTACCATAAAGCATTTGACCACACTATCGAACAATATCTACAAATGCGAAATGGCAGGCTCGAACTGTGGGAAATCCTAACCCTATGCAAATTCTGAAATCAAACCCCAATCAAAACATTCAGATGATTTATGTCGATCCAAGAGAATAAAATAGAGTTTTTGTTGCAAGAGGAGGTGCTATGACAGGAGCAGACCAAAACACATAGCAAGGACAACCGCAGGTATGACGAGCGGAACAAAAGAAAGCACCATTAGACATCCGAAAGGAAAAAGACGTATTCATGGACATGTGACCCAAATTTGTTGATACCAATCAAACGTCGACATATGGACAAGTAAAGGAGATGCCCGAAATATTCGAGGAATTATTCAGGAAGCAGTCATGAAAAAGGTTAGTAAGCTCAATCAATGCTTTTGAAGAAATTTAAAAACCAGTGTGTTTTAAAACCAAATCCAACATATGCTTATATCTCAGCAGGTTCAGGATTTTCTCTCCAATAAGTTTTTTTTTAATTTTTACATTGGATCCAAGAAGCTTTCGAAGCAGAGTCTTCGTCCCTCGTTGGAGGACCCATTTTGGAGTCTTTTCTTTCCAGGAGTGCGGTGGATTTGGAGTTGCAGAGTGGCTCTAAGCCAAGAGATTGCTCTGGTGTTTTTCCTTGGAATCCTTCAATCTATTGTCTTTTGCAGATTTGTGGAGATCATAAGCAAGGCTACGAGATTACAGGTCATGTGTTGTGTGACTAGCCAGAGTCTATAAACTCTGAGGAATCCTTGGTGTCCATGTCTTCTATAGATGTTAGAGCGTTTAGGCGACTTGAATATTTATTGACTCAGTTTGTAGATCTTTCTGGGTTTGATATCAGAGATTTGGCTCTAGCTTGCCCTTTGGCGGAGTCAGCAGATCTGCTGAAGGATCCATTATCTTTACTCTTGAGCGTTGAACACTAGTGAGGCCTTCCCTGGCTCACTATCTGAGGCTGGAAGATATGTTCTCTCAAGAATTGTTCCAGTGCCTAGAGCCTTATGAATGCCGGAGGGGATCCACCACCTCCTCTTCCTCCTAATATTGATGCCTTCAAAAGATTGATTACTACCTATGGCAAGAGGAAATGGAATCCATATTCGCAGAAATTTGTGAAGAAAGTAGATATCCCCTGAGTTGAATTTCCTGCTGAACGAAATTGCCGAATGGCACTAAATCTTATTGAGTGTGGGATTATTTGGAAATTCACAGGTCTCTGGCCTTGTTCTAAGGCTATTGATGGATGGGTGTAGATAAACTGGTGGCCCTTAGTAACTGAAGGCATTCGAAACCACTTTGTTGGAATAGGATATTATGTCTTTGTTTTTTACTCTGCTGAGGATCGTGATCTCATTTTTTGAAACAGTCCATACTTCATGGGCCCCCATGGGCTCTATTTGAACAAGTGGACTCCTGATTTTGATCCTACCCAAGATGTTTTGTCTGTTGTTCCTGTTTGGGTAGGTCTCCCTCACTTACCTTTACACTGTTGGAACTCAGAATCCCTTGAAACCATTGGGAACAAGCTTGGTAAATACATCGATAGGGCAGAAAGGAAATATCAATATTTGTGTGCAATAATATGCGTCGAAGTCGATTTGGAGGTAGGACTGACCGAGATGATCAAATTAATAGTAGTTGAATGGTCTCATATATAGGAGTTAGACTACAAACAAATTCCATTCAAGTGTCAGTTCTACCACGGTTATGGTCATTTTGCCCAAAATCGCAAGAAAAAATCAGAAGAAGATCTTGAAAAAGAAAAGGCTAATTAGTGGACTAAAATTCAGAAATCATTTTTATCTAATCAAGTCAATAGAAAGAATGACAAAGAAGGAAAGACTAAGAATGGAGCTCTAGCTGATGTGAAGATCCATCCTAAAGCACAGGCTGTAGAAAATCCCAATATTTCTTCTAATCACTTTGTTGTTTTAAATTCTTCTGAAGATATTGCTATTCTTGAAGATGGTGAATTACAACACTTAGAAGTGTAGGATGATGAAGCTGAAGCAAACACAGGAATAATATATCAAACTGGAGCAGTTAATTCATAACTATCTAGCATAGGTGAATTCTTACATCAAAATCATCCTTCTCCAAATGGAGCCAAATCTTCTCCTTCATATGCAGAAATAAATAAGAAGAAACCTACTGATATTTTAGGCTCTTCTGATGAAAATTTCCAAAAAGGCAGGCATGAAGTCTTGAAAGGAAGCTAGAGAAGAAGAGGCAGAGAGATTAAAGATGCAAGGAAACCAACCCACAATTGAAATGTCACTTAGCAGGAGCAAGAGGACTAGACCCCCAAAGGGAGTAATAAATCCCTCTATCTCGGGTAAATAATGCAAATCGTCTCTTGGAATTGCAGGGGATTGGGGAATCCAATCAAAGCTGAAGCAGTCAAAGATTTAATGAGAATGTATTCTTCTGACATTCTCTTGCTTCAAGAGACAAATATTGAAGAGGATTCTCTTCTTCTCTTAAGCAAAACAAAATGGAAAATGAATGCTGGAAAGGCTATCAGCACGAGAGGTACCTCTAAGGGCCTTGGAACTCTAAGGTGTGAGGAAAATTTTCATCTAAAAATCTGGTTTGTTACCCAACAATGGATTTTTACAGAACTCTTTCACATCTCAAGTAAGATCTCCTAGGCTCTATTCAACCTTTATGTTCCAGCTAATTTTAATGAAAATAAAGAATGATGTAAATCACTATCAGATTTCTTAGAGATCAATTCTTCTATAAATACTATAGTAGCAGGGGATTTCAACATAACTTTAGCCCTGAATGAGAAAAAAGGTGGAGCTCGCGGCAAGGATCATTTTCAAGACACGGTTGAGGCACTGATCCAAGCCTGCGATCTAACTGATTTTAAACCAAAGAAAGAAATATTTACTTGGTCAAATAACAGAGTTGGGGCTGCCAACATTGTTGCTCGTCTTGACAGGTTTCTGGTTCATAGCTCCTTGATGGATGGGAAATTCATTATTCAACCAAAATTTTGCTCAAGCTCACTTCAGATCATCGCCCCATTTCTCTGAAGTTTGAAAAAGAGGAAGATCTTGGCCCAATTTCACTTTGCTTTAGTCCTCTCTGGATTGAGAGAGATGGTTTTTGGGAAACTGTGTCACAAGCATGAATGCGGTATGTAGAAGGGTCCCCCAGTTTTGTATGGGAGCAGAAACTCAAGAAAACTAAATACGCTTTGAAAAATTGGGTAAAAAAACCTCTTAATACTCCGACTAGAAGCAGGAAAGAGAAAGTGATTGAGTTAACAGAGATCCAATTAGGTATGGAAGAATGTGAAATCATCAAATATCAGCTAACTCTTGAATAGTCTTCTCAAATTAAAACCTTCCAATCTTTCTGACATGAAGAGGAATGTCTTCGGTTGAAATCTCGAAGTCTCTGGCTACAGGCGAGAGATAAAAATACAGCCTTCTTCCATCGTCAATGTAGAGTTAGACTGGAAGGAAACCATATTTTGAAAATATCCAAAGGTGAGGGGGGAATTATTAAAGGCCCTGATCATTTAAAACATGCTGCAAGAAGGCACTTTCAGCTCTTGTTTTAGGAGGATGGACTCTCTAATGGTGAAGTGTCTACGGAAATTTTGGATAATGTTCCTTCTCTTGTCAGCATAGAGGATAACGATGATCTAATGAAACCCTTCTCTGAAAAGGAAATTTTGGATATCATACAGGCAATGGAGCCAAGTAAAGCTCCTAGGTCAAATGGGTTTTCTTTCCATTTTTATAGAGCCTGCTGGAATATCATCAAATCAGACCTGATCTACATGGTAATAGCCTTCCATAAAACAGATAAAGTTGGAGGGTGTACTAATTCTGCATTTATTTCTTTAATCACTAAGGAAGTTAACCCTTCATCTTTCAACAGGTTTAGACCTATTTCATTGTGTAATGCCTCTTAAAAGATCCTACGGAAACTTATAGCTAATCAATTCAAGATTTTGTTAGGAAAGTTGATCTCTCCACTTCAGGGGGGTTTTGTAAAATGCGATCACTTAGTTGATAATGTAATCCAAGTACAAGAATCCCTTCATTCAAGTTTCAAAACAAAGGAGAAAGGAATGTTTATCAAGCTGGATATGAAAAACGCCTTTGATTGAGTAAATCTCCCCTTTCTCTATCAAGTCCTTCTCTCTTTTGGATTTAGCTCTAAGTTTGTTAAATTGATAAAAGCTTGTGCAGATAGGCCCTGGATTGCGCCTCTAGTCAATGGTAGACCTACAGATTTCTTCCAATATACAAGAGGACTTTTCCAAAGATGTCCGTTGTCACCTTTTCTATACATCTTGATGGCAGAAACTCGTAGCAGAAAACTTTCACTAGAAAAGGAAGCACGTTAATTATTGGCATTAAGATTGCAAGGGGAGTGGACCCAATTAAACCATGCCCTCTTTGCGGACGATTCTCTCCTTCTACGAAGGGCCTCATTAATAATAGCTTGGGCCTTTAATGAAATTCTTCAAAATTTCTGCCTAATTTCAGGAGCATTGATCAATAATTAAAAAAGTGTTGTTTATGGTTGGAATGTAGATCATGCGACAATTCTTCGAATAGAAAAATCCTTGGGATTCCCTGGTTTTGATAAATGGGAGAAGATAAAATATTTGGGCCTACCTTTAACTCTTGGTTCAAGCACTCCTTCTCTTTGGCTCGAAGTAATAGCTAAGATAAAAGCCAAAATCACTTCTTGGGGTGGTCAGTGGTAAACCAAGGCTAGAAAATTGATTTTGATAAAGCCAATACTTTTAGCCCTTCCCATTTTTCAATCCTCTTTGTTGCTTGCCCCTAATTCTATCTCGTCTCAGATTTCCAAACTTTTGCGAGATTTTCTATAGAATGGCAGTAAAGGAAACCAGAATAAGATGCATGTGGTCAGTTGGGATATTCTTAAAAGACCTATTTCAGAAGGTGGATTACAAATCCGTGTCCCTAGATTGGCTAATCTGGCATTGGGAGGCAAACTCCTTTGGCAACTATATACGGATAGAACCACCTGATTAGTAAGATCTTTAGGATGAAATATCTAAAGGGTGACTCTTTGATAAATTCAACAACTTCTAATACCCCCACAGGCATAGATATCTGGAATATATGCAAAAGAGGAATCAATAAATTTAATCATCAGCTCTATAGAATCCCTGGAAATGGGAAGAGGGTCCTTCTATGGGACGATAAAATTTCAGGAAATTCTCCTATTTCCTCTATCATCATGTTAGAAGAGATTAAGGATGGTTAACAAACAAAGGCCTGCTCTAGTTGGCTGATATTTTTTCTTGGGATAACACTGGAAACTGGGCATATTGGTCTTTTCTTGAGCTTCCAGATCATCTCAGCTCCCAAAAAAATTGGTTTCTCTCCTCACTCTCTGGTATAGATCCAGCCCATTTCTGATATAAATACAAATGGGCTTGGGTAAATTCTGGAACTTATTCAGCTGCTAAAGGTTTCATGGAATTACAAAAGACTCCTCAAGACTCTAGTATTTCCCCTACGCTTTGGAAATCTATATGGTCTTCTTACTGTCTGCCCAAGGTGAATTTATTCTCTTGGCATCTCGTGCATAATAAGGTGTTGACTAGCGAAAACTTGATAAAACATGGCTTCCATGGTCCCTTTAGGTGTTGTTTTTGCACTTTGGCCTTTGAAACAAAAAACCATATCTTCATTGAATGTGTATTCTCTAAATCGGTGTGGGAGTTGGTACTTAATGGCTTTAATATCTCTATCTCAGTCCAATCAACAGTCATCTCTCTCTATCTTTCCTAGAATGAACGGAGGCCTGCATCATGTGACAAAATTGTCGAATGGTCTAAACTCTGGCAGTTGATTCTAAAATACATATGGTGGAAATTGTGGATTTCCAGAAATAATTGGATTTTTAATAGTCAACCTTTGACTCCACAGATCATGGCTCATAAAATCAAGCTGCTTATTTCTAAATCTACAGACAAATTGATGGCCCCTTCAACCTTTTCCTTTGTGATTTCAGCGTGGCTTGGCTCCTTTCCATCGGGATCGAGAAATAAGGTCTGCATCAAACCAGTCAACTCCCCCTCCTAGCATACATGTGGAAATGGTGTTACTTTTAATTCATGGTGGGTGAGATCCTCTTCAACGAAAATTTTCTTCGATGGTGCATCCAAGGGGAACCCTGGGATATCTGGAGTTGGGGGTTTAGTTTTCTCTTTAGATAGGTTGATCAAAACCAGTTTTAGTTGGGGACTTGGATTAATGTCAAATAACCAAACTGGAAGTTATAGCCTCCTCAAGGTGTGCCAAATCGCAAAGGAGAATGGCTATAAGTCAATTCAAACCTTCGGCGATTCAGAGCTATTGATCAAAGTATTAAATTCAGGAGATCATTTTTATAATTCTGATTTAAATAATACTTTGCAGAGAATTTGGAATATTTTGAAAGATTTTGAAAGGGTTGCATATTTCCACATCCTATGGCATTTAAATAAATCTGCAGATGCTTTGGAAAATAAAGCTTGACTGCTATCTCAAGGTGTTATACCCAAATCTTGTCACCAACATGTGATAAGATCTCTAACATCTTTATTTTCCCTCAATCCCAAACATTGAAGTGAAAACAGTGCTCTAGATGTTGATCCTAAATACATAACTCGAGCACCACTCTTACCCTTAAGCATATAAGTGGTACCTTATGCAGCACCGTCTGAGTTCTGTGGAATCTAGGCAGTGCCATTGCCTTTCACCTTTGTTTTTGGCATGGTTCTCACCTTGCACAGCTTTGTCATAAGGGAGTCTAAGCGGTGCCCTTCGTAAAAAGTGAAAAAAGGAGGTTTCACGAAGCTTCTAAAACAAAAATTTTGTGTCTAGCCTTATCCCTACTCACCTGGGTCAGTTTAGATCGAGATCCATGCTTTGGGGATCTCATGGCCACCTCACCCACATATTTCTCAACCATTCCTATCCCTTTGAGCCTTATAAAACCAGGCTCATAATCCATGGTTGAGGGAGAATAAATGAGTAAAGTTATGATGTTGAATTAACATCCTAGCCTAATCCATTAGAGATCATAGAGGAGCAAGTTGGAGCTATCGGGGATGAGATGTTAGTCTTGTGAAGGAGTACATCGAAACTAAGGTGAAAAGGTTGTAAACTCTTTGATTTCATCTATTAATGCAAAGTCGATTTATTTCCCATATATCCGTTGTGTTATAATCTCACATATGTATTATCAGATTCCTTAGTCACTGATATGGATCTATGGATAGTTTTCTGGTATCTTTGATGTTGTCTTGTGTTTGATGTGTTTATGCAAGTCTTCCATCATAGATCTTATTCCAGGCATCTATAGTTTCTATGGAGAGTCTTTCGACCTAGTTGTGATTCATTTGTTCTGGATATGAACCATTCATACCATAGGAACAGCTTATGTCTACTGAAGGTGCTATATTCCTGATAACAAATTTGGTGACTCCGCTGGGAATACAAGCTTCAGTTGATCTGATCTTCCTCAGTTTATGAACACTTGTCTGAATCCAGGCTCCAATCTTCAATATTTTCAGTCAGATCTACCATCTGATTTAGTGAATTTTTGGTTTGAAATAATCAGATCTCTTCAAATATGAGTCACCTTGACTTTATATGCTCTGTATTACTGTTGATTCATTAGTTGTAATATTGTTTTTGCAAATTTTAACTTGGTTTTTTCGCTCTCCTTGTGTTCTGGGTTTTTACAGGGAACCGCGCATATGCTTTGGGAAATAAGCGGTGCCACTTCCTGCACTCAGTTATCCATAGGTGGTGCCACTGTCTGAGTTCAGTAATCTAGAAATGGTGCTGCTTCAAAACTGCTCTGTCAGTGACCCCTTCGGCGTGGTGCCGGGTAGGTTTTCCAAACCTTTAATTTTTTCAAAATTTTGCAAAGAAATTTGGGATTTTTGGATTTTGTGTGTTCAGTTGGCATTGTCCAGACTTGTTTGCAAATACCTGAGTGATTGAAATCTGAAATTTTTTATGTGGAAAATGCTTATTTGTTAAAATCAAAAAGCTAGGTTAGGATCATCATTACTACTGCTTGTAAGTTTGGTTATTCTGAAAGGTGTTTTTGAAAGATTTAGACTAGATTACATCTATGCCTACTATTGGATAATACTAAAAAGAAAGACTCGTTTGATCTGTTTGCTTGTTTCTATTTTTCATTAAGTGTGAGAAAGACTTCTTTTCTCTCTGAAAAAAGAAATTTTTTTGTTGAGATTAGGTCATTGTTTTTATCGAGCTTAAGTCACTAGACCTCTTATTAGCCTCACAAGCTTTCAGGATTCCTTTGTTCTTTTGTCTCTTTTGCATCATTATCTCATCAAAAGAAAAAATATCAATAGTTTAAGTTAGATATTTCCATGTTATAGAGAAAAATTTTAAAAAAAATAGATTGCATATGCATATTTGATTGTTGTTTGTCTTTCTTCTTCTTGGAAAAGAGATCTTACTCTATATGTTTGCTTTCAAAAGATTTGATTTGAAGAATTGTTGTTTGCTTGTATGCTTGGGAAAATATTTTTAGTATAGTTGTTTGGGGAACTTTTGGTTTCAAAGCAAAATTGAAAGGAAAACACTCTCTCTCCTTCCTGTAATTAGGCATACTCTGAACGGTAAAGTGAATGACCTTGCATTTCATACTTGCATGGTTATACATTTTTTTCAAAATCTCATGCATTCACCTAACCGTCCACCTTAAAATTAATAGTAGCTTTAGGCCCAAAAATTGTATAGAAATTTGAGTGATAGGTAGAGACGTGTTTGAGCATCGTTAAAAGTTTTGATGTTGTCGTTCCTTATCTGCACTACAACCCGGGACTCGCGCGGTTCTTCCACGTACCCTCGGTATATCGAATGGCATTTCATGCACCCTTGATGTATATAGAAAGGTACTTCATGTACTCGATTGTATATTGGAAGGCTCCTTGTTAATGGTTGTGCATTAGACAACACTACTACTGATTTGAGCTCCCACATACCTTGAGTGTATCAAGAGACCCCACTAGGATACCTTATCCATCTGAGAAAAACCCTTTGGATATTTTGTGTGGATCAATACAGCAAAAACAACATTCAGGGAGATTACTACACATGTACCCTTGTGGTATATAGCGAGTTGCACCTACTTGACAATCCTGGTGAGAGATCGACCATTTGAGCTCATCCTATCATTTGAATTTTTCTTGTTGGCCAGCAGCTTGAGTAGGAGAAAGTTTTTTGGCATGTTTTTTATTAGCTATGAAACCCTAGGTTAGATTAGTGACTATGAAATATGGCTGAGTTTCATTTGAGACGGTCCAGAAGAATCACAGGGCTTGCCACCCGGCTTTCCTCCCATCACAGGAGAAGTTCCAATGGAAACCACCGACCAAGGAGCTACAACTACTTCCTATGTGGAAGAGAACCTGGTTGTAGAAAGTGAAGACCAATTCACTTCTTACATGACTCCCTTGGTCCAACAACCTCTTATGGCTGATACTTCTTTCCATGCTCCTGTGGAAGGTCGTGTTAATAGTCTTGTTCGTCCAGACTATGGTCCTGATGCTCTGTTTCGGTGAACTTCTATGGGACAGGCCATTTCCTCATTTGGGGTAAATAGGCCCTCTCATGAACAATATTCACCAGGAGAAGAAGATTATAGAAAAATTCAAGCATATATTCACTGTGCACGTGATTTTCAAGAGAGAATGCAGAGATTAGATACAATCTTAGCAACCCTTGTGCCTCATAAAGAACCTGTTTCGGATCTTCTTCCCCGCAATACGGATCCTTGGCCAGCTGGATATCATTCACTGGCTGATTCTATGAAACCTATTGACCTTGTTGAGACTTCACACAACCCAGGTCAAACTTCCAACCCTACAGCTTCTAATGTTAGGTTTGTTTCTAGTCCTCCCATGTCTTCTATGGCTGGGGGTGACCTTCATCTCCAGTTGTATTAGTACCTTTTAATGTCAGGGGGGAACCCCCAGTGTGACCTACGTTACCCACTAGTGGAGTTGTTTTTCATAATAGATAGACCTCTATTGCAGGTCCATCCTCAGTTTACGTTCCTCCTACCAATACAAATATAGTTAACCCTCCATTGAGTTTAGTCCAGCCTTTAGGGGCACAACCTGTAGTTAATCAAGTCTCCTATGGGTATGGTTACCCAGAAAATCAAGTACCTATAGGAAATATGAATTATCAACCTACCCCTACAGGCATTTCTTACATTGGAATTCTGGCCATACTTTTACTCCATGGGGGCAACCCAACTGGTCCTACATGCCAGCATTGGGAGGAACACCTATTCATACTACTGGAGGTGTTGGAGGGCCACCTTATGGAGGTCCTCCCCTTGGGGGACCTAATGGTCCCAGAGGTGCAAAAGGGCCACCATATGGAGGTCCTCCCCCTGGGGCTCCTGGTGGTCTTATAGGTCTTGGAGGGCTTGGTGGTCTCAGAGGGTCTGGTGCTCCTGGGGGGCCTAGTAGTCCCCCCTTATTGGTCTTGGAGGTTTAGGTGATCCTGGTGGTCTCAATGGACATGAAGGTCCTGGCGGTCCTCCTCCTAATGGTCCTACTGGCCCTAGTGGCTCTAGTGGTCCTAATCTTGGAGGTCCATATTCGGGAGGTTCATCATCTCAACAACCTATGTATCAATTAGCCTACATTCCTACTGGCGGTTACATGCCTTATCAATACTATCAGTGTGTTGAACCGAATCGTCAGTTACCTTTCCTAGCAACTTTGGAATTACCTGATTTGTCCAATTTGATTAATGACCCCATCCAACACAATCCTTCATGGCCCCCTATTCCAGTCAAGTTACCATCAGACATTCTAAAAATCAATGGTAAGTAGGGAGACGGTCCCAAGAATCATGTTATGACTTTCCATCTGTGGTGTTCATCAAACTCCTTGATGGGTGACTCTATTTGATTCAGACTCTTCCAACACACTTTGACCGTACTGGCACTGCTTCCCAACACCACAGCTTCCTGCAGTCTTCCATGCTTCCCAGCGCTGACCATGGGTACCGACGCTGCTTCCCTTTTCTGTCCTTCGTCTTCAATACCTCGTTCTCATTGCTCCTTTTCCTTTATGACGGTAGCTGAGCCCTCCTGTCTTTGCCGCTGCCATAAGTGCAGTGGGTGAGCTCTCTCTTCTCGGCCGCTGCCTTCAATGCAGTGGGTGAGATCTCTCTTCTCAGCCACTCAGGTGCTGTCGTCTTCTTTGACTTTCTCTGTCCCAATAGTCCTGGTTTCTGGATCTGATCTGCAGCTAGAAACATGCTACGGCGTCGTAGTTTTACCTTATCTCTTATATCTTCGCCAAAACTGTCTATCTGCCAAAATGGAAGCTTCTCCTGTAGCTGCGGGACCCTACTCCAATAAAGGATCCTCTTGGAAACCTTCAGTCTACTACATATAGATATCCTCCTATAGTTCACCATGCAAGAAGGCACTCTTTACATCCATGTGGTGAACCTCCCAACACTTACTAGCTGCTAGTGCAAGAACTAGTCTAATTGAGTCCATTTTTGCAACCGGTGCAAAGGTTTCTATGTAATCAACTCCATGGACCTGATAATAGCCCTTAGCCACTAACCTAGCCTTGTGTTTTATATCAAAACCATCAGCAGCAATTTTGTTCCTGTATACCCATTTACATTGAACAACTTTCATCTTGGGAGGAAGGGGAACTAATTCCCATGTATTGTTCTCTTGGAGGGACCGAAGCTCATCTTTCATTGCTGACTTCCATATTGGGTATGTACAAGCTTGCTGATATGTCTATGGGTCAGAAATGATTAGCATTTAACAGTTCTCAGCAAGAGCACTATCCGTTGCAAATGAAGCCTTACTAGTTTGTGATCTAGTTCTCCTAGGCTCTTGAGAATTGCATGCCAATTCTTCGGCTTCTTGCATAATTTTTTCATACCATTTGGGCCTAGATGGTGAGTCATCTACAACAATATCATCTTCAGCAACATTCATATCATAATTATCAAAAGAAAAAAAGAGCATGTGTCATCACTTACATCTTCAAATGGTTGAGGAGAGGAGCAATCCCCCGGTGCAAGTTCAAAGTCTGGAATTGGCTCTTCTTTGAATTTGACACTTCTTTCAACAAAATTTTTGTCGATAGATGTGTTAAAGAGCTTGTTCCCTTTGGTGTCTTCACCATATCCAACCATGAGACACTCCTTGCTTTGTGGTTGCAAGTCTTTCCTCTTCTATGAAGTAATTATTGCCCATGCTTTTGTCCCAAATATCCTGAAATTTGAGACATCTGGTTTTTCACCAAACCATGCCTCATAAGGTGTCATCCCTTTCACTGGTTTGTGTAAGGCTATGTTCTGAATGTTAGCAGAACAACTGATGGCTTCAACCCATAGCTTGGGATTAATTTCCCTCACTTCTATCATGCAAGTTGTCATCTCTTTGAGAGATCTATTCTTTCTCTCTGCCACACCATTTTGTTGTGGTGTGTAGGGAGTTGAGTGTTGCATTTGGATGCCACACTCCTCACAAATTTAATGTAGATTCTTATTCACATACTCCTTTCCATTATCAGTCCTAAGGACTTTTATCTTCTTCCCACTCTGATTCTCTACTAGTGCTTTCCAAACTTTGAGTTGCTCAAACACCTCATATTTCAATTTCAGAAAATACACCCAGCAAAATCAAGAGTAGTCATCAATAAATGTAAGCACATACCTAGATCCACCATATGAGGGAGTGGGTAGTGGACCAATCAGCTCAGAATGCACCAAGCCAAGTTATTTTTTTTCTCTCCTTCCCTTCCCCTTTTCATCGCTCTACTTAGGATGCTTCCCAATTACACATCTAATACATGCTCTAGTAGATGGCTGAATTTGTGGAAGACCTTCCACCATTCCTTCTTTGTGCAATGTTTGGAGATATCTATAATTCATGTGGTCGAACCTCTCATGCCATAGTTTGGAAACTTCATTGGCATGTGAGTGAAGTGCTTGATCACTGGAAGTACGGAGGAAATTAGAGAATTTATACATTCTCTCATGATGATCAGCATACCCAACTGCAACAACTTGGTCTGTTGAGATTTCAAAAATCTCGACAAACTCAGGAGTAAAGATTACTCTCTTTGGCTCTCCTGTATGGGTCATCTGGTAGACTGACAGAAAATTCACTGTAAGGTCTGGTACATACAGTACATCACTAAAGAACCCATGGTCTAAATCAATTCTCCCAATCCCTTTTGTTTGGAGTTCAAAATCATCTCCCATTCGAATTGTTGGGCCAGCATTCGAACTCATGGAGGAGAAGAATTCTCTCTTGGATACCATATGCCTAGAAGCACCTGAATCAATAATAAAGGATGAGGAATTAGAAGTACCTGCGATCAATGCATGACATTTCTCTGTGCCTTCATTTGAACTGGAGTTTCCATCTCTCTTCCTAGCACTATCAGGAACTGGAATGTTGTTCTTCTCCAGCAATTGTGCCATGGTGTCTGTGGTTTTCTTCATGCATGAGATTTCTAAATTCCATCCCTTGTGTCAATAAGAGCATTTGGCCTTCTCTTTCCCTTTCTTCTCCTTTTCCTTGGGTGTATTTGTAGCTCCCTCACTGGATTTGGGTTTTTCTGATTTCTTCGTATCCGGCAACTTTGAATTCTTGGACTTGGGTTTTCCCTTTGCTGAATTTGAAACCCCCATTGCCAGTGCTTGATATTTGGTATTGATGGAACCCATTTGAACCAATTTATCCTACTCTTCAGTGAGTGACTCCATGAAACTTTCCAGACTTGGCATTTGCCAGTTTCGAAGGGTGAGTTTGCCTGAGTGAAATGTGCTCACAAAGGCTGAAAACTCTGGCCCCAACTTCGAAAGTATAGACAAGATCAGTTGATCTTCCTTCTTCTCAATCCCACATTGTTTTAACTGTAATACAAGTGATTTAAACTTTGTGAAGAAATCCTATATTGTGTCATAGTACGCTAGGCTCAAGCTTATCAGCTCATTCTCAAGCTGGTGACCACGTAGCTCATTAGTTTTTCCAATTAGAGACTCAAGTTGCTCCCAAACCTCCTTTGGTGATGTCAAACTGTCAAGATAGAATGACAAATCTCTTGAGATGCTCAGACATAGCAAACCATATGCTTCATCCAATTTGTTAAAAAACTTGGCTTTTTCCACAGCAGAATTTGGTTCCACTTCACTGCCCATACTAACTCTGAAAAGCCCCTTGGCTCTCAATTGAATCACCATCTCTACCTTCCATTCAAAGAAGTTGAAAGGTGTTAGCATGATGTGGGTATCCTCCATTACTTCCTGTGCTAATGGTGGTGAAATTGCTAACTGGGTTACACTCAGCAATTCGATTTTATCTGGAATTCACTAACAAAGCAGCTCAAATCCACTAAGAATTTGGTCTGTAACTCAAAGATATCCAACCAGCTATGATACCATATGAGAAATTTGAACCAGAAAGTGAGTAATTCGAACCACAGGAGAATCTAGGAGCGTTAGTGAGGTTCACAAATCAAATTTGGGTGCAATATTCGGCAAAAACCATCAGATTACAGTTAAATTACACACAATGAAAGTTGGAAAAAAGATAATTTTGGACTTCCAAACTCTGAAATTGTTATTAACAGATTTATAAATACATCATGAGTGATTTGAATGGATTTGGAAGCCAATTGTGAGAAAAAATCCCAAAATTGCCAAATTGGCATTAAACCCCCCTAGGTGGGCCAATCTCATCCCAAATCTCTCCAAATGGACACAAATTGCTGAAGTGGCATGGATGATGTGTGTTGGGTCAATGATTACACCTTGGATAGCATGGGTGTGGAAAACTAGATGGTTTAGACTCTCAATGCAACATTAATTGCACCAAATCAAGCCAAATTTGGGTAAAATCCCACTCTAGCGCCCCAAGTCAACTTGCATGTCTACATTCAATGAATGGGAGTGAACCAGAAATGATGGTTGTGCATATGTGGCTATATTACTAGGCTGAAGTACCCATGTGGGTCATAGAACCTCAACTTGACATGGCATATGTCCACCTAAGCACCCCTAGTCCACCTCATTGTGTATTAAAGCTTAAAAAAGCAATAAAATTGACTAATTAGTGTAACTAAGGTACTAAGGATGGATTACTGTTCTAACATCGTCAATATGATCTCTACATTTGGCTATGATCCCAAGTGTAATCAAGTTGTTGAATCATCCTCCCTAATCCCGCATGAAGCAATTTATGATTCCATCCAATCCGTTTTCGATGTCCATACAGATGATATTCATCTTGTGGCTTCGGATCCTTACCACCTGCCCTACTGGTTAGAACCTTCTCTTCCTACTCTGGATTATCTCTCCCATACTTTTCCATTGGACGAATCCATTATAGAGATTATGAGTACGAATGAACCAATATGGGAGGATCATTATGATAGATCCTTGTTCCTCCCCAATACTAGTTCGAAAATTAATGATTTTGTATCTCTCTTGGGTACTGATATTGTTGACATTCCACAAACACCTATCTTGTTGCAATATTCTGAGTCTGAAGGCAATTTACGCAACATTACCAAAATAGCTCCAATCAACATAGTATTCAAACCTGGAACTATTAAACATGTTCATATAGGACGGAACTATTCAATAGATGAAACTGAAGAGTATAAAACACTTTTTAAAGAATTCCAAGATATTTTTGCCTAGTCTTATGAAGAAATGCCTGGGATAGACCCATCTATCATACTCCATGAGATAAAAACCTATCTCACAGTGAAACCTATTAGGCAAAAATTGAGACAAGTCCATCCACGAAAGGTTGTGGCTATCAAAGCCGAAGTCGAAAAACTTATGAAGGCGGGATTCATCTATCCTGTACCCTTGACATAATGGGTATCGAACATCGTTCCTGTAAACAAAAAGCAAGGAACTATTTGAGTCTGCATCGGTTTTTTAGACCTAAATAAAGCTTGTCCTAAGGACAACTTTTTGACTCCACACATCGATCAGATTATTGATAACTATGCTGGAAGTTTCATCTTCTCATTCATGGATGGATTTTCCTACTATAATCATATTGAGATATTGCCCATCGATCAGCATAAGATGAAATTTATATGCCCATGAGGAACCTTTTCCTACAGGAAGTTACCCTTTAGCCTTAAGAACGTCGGAGCCACGTTCCAATGCGCTATGTCCTATGTGTTTCATGACATTAAAAACATCATGGAGCCGTACCTAGATGACCTCCCTACGCATTCACAGCAATGGGAAGATCATCCTCAACATCTTAGAGATATTTTCCTGATATGTCACCATTACAAAACGTGGTTGAACCCACACAAATGTGTTTTTTGCGTTGAGACGGGACATCTATTAGGCTTTGTGGTTTCTAAGGATGGTATCCAGATTGATCCACTAAATATTGCTACAATACTCACCCTACTTACCCCAACCAACCTCCTTGAAATCCAAATTTTGCAAGGGAAGGCAAACTTTCTTCATCGTTTTGTTTGTAACTTTGCTGAGAAAATGCATGGTTATATGCATCTCCTTAAGAAGGAAACTCCATTCTTCTAGGATGACCAGGCCCAACGAACCTTTGATAATATTAAGCAGGATTTGACCCATTCACCCATGATACACCTCCTAGATTATTCAAAGGATTTTCTCATATATGTTGTTGCCTATACTACTACCATCAGAATGGTTTTAGCGCAAGAGGATCAAAACAACCAAGAACACGTGATATACTATGCCAGTAAAAATCTTCTCAATTCTGAAACCCGATACTCACATGTGGAGAAGCTAGCATTGGCCATGGTCATTTCTGTCCAAAAATTTTGTCATTACATCTTGCTTCGCACCACCACCATACTCACAAACCAAAACCCTATGTACTACATCCTAACTCGTCAGGTGATAGGGGGAAATACTCCCGATGGATTATGATCCTACAGGAGTTTGATCTTGAGTTTGCCAAAGCTACTTCAAAGAAATCATTGGTATTTGTAGAGCTAATGTGTAACCCTCCCTATACTTTAATGAATTCTAGGCCCAGTGATTCATTCCCAGATAAAATTTTGTTCTTGATAAGCACGACCGATCCATGGTATGGAGATTTAATCATTTATATCCAGACACAGAGATTTCAACCCACTCTATCTCGTGATGATCACCGTCGCATTCGTCACCACACGAAATACTATCTTATCCTGAATGATACATTATATAGGCATGGTATAGACACCATTCTCCGATGATGCCTCACCCATGAAGAGGCTAAACAGGTTATCAATGACTACCACTCTAGAGCATGTGGCGATCATCTCTCTAGGATGGCTATAGCCCAGAAAATACTTCACACTGGCTACTTCTGGCCCTCAATCTTTAAATATTGTCATGAGGCTATTAAGAAATGCCCACCCTACCAACATTTCTATATGAAAAATTCCACCCACCCTGCTCCGTTGCCCCCCATCATTGTCGTTGGCCCTTTCGCCAAATGGGGGATAAATTTTATGCATTATAAGCCTACCTCATCCAGGGGGCATGGTTACATCATAGTAGTCATGGATTATTTCACTAAATGGGCTGAGGCTATTCCTACATATGCAGAGGAGGGTAAGACTGCAACCCTCTTCCTTTTTAATCATGTAATAGCTAGGTTTGGAGTTCCACAGTCTATAGAGACTAATCATGGATCACATTTCCGGAATCAAATGATGGTAGAGTTAAGTGCTAAGCTGGGTTTTCGCCAAGAAAACTCAACTCCCTATTACTCGCAAGCTAATGGTCAAGTTGAGGCCATTAACAAAGTCTTAAAAACTATGTTGTGTCGGATGGTTAGAGATCATAAATCCAACTGGCACCAAACTCTCTTTTTCGCTCTTTGGGCTTATAGAACTTCAGTTAAAACAACAACTGGTTTTACACCCTTACAGTTAGTATACGGACTAGAATTTGTCCTACCTATTCAGTGTCAAATTCCATCTTTGAAACTTGACATTGAACTTCTCCCTAATACTTCCACCAAGGAAGAAATATTTCTATACTTAACCAATCCTGATGAAACTAGACGAGATGATGCCTTAGTCAATGAGGCACATAAAAAACACGTCAAGGCGCAGTACAATAAATATGTCCAGCCTCGTGTGTTTAACGAAGGTGAACTAGTGTTGTCTTATGATTAGAGACATGATAAACTAGGAAAAGGGAATTTTGAATCAATGTGGTACGGTCCTTTTATCATTTCCAAGGTTTTAGATAAAGGGGCCTACGAGCTCATGGATTATGACAGAGTCCCCTTCGGGCAACCTCGCAATGGGTTGTACCTGAAGAGATACTATGCCTAGATCATTCATGTATGGTACCTTGTATATATGTACATTGTTTGACTTTTTCAGTGTGTTTTAGTATTTTCAATATGGTTTTGAGTTTAGTGTCAAAACTATTGATACCATGTTTTGGTTATGCAGAACAGATGGATTTTTATGGCTTCGCTGATGGTGCTTTCCGCCATACCTCAAACATTGCCTTGGCTGCTTGGGTTCTCTATTCCCTAGCTCATGATTTGGTCAATTCAAGAGTGGTTTGTATCGGTCCATCTACCAACAATATCTTTGAGTATGAGGCGGTCATAGGTCTACTGGCTGAGGCTGCATCCTGGGACATTCATGATTTGGTAGTTTTCATGGACTCACAATTGGCAGTTTGTCATTTAAACCATGTCTATACCATCAGGAACCTGGTGCTTCTCCATCTCTTCTGGAGAGTATGTTTGTTGGAAAGGTCATTTGAAGTAATTACTTATAGGCATATCCCTAGGGAAGACAATGCAGTTGCTGACTCATTAGAAAATTATATCCTAGACTAGGATATTGCCCATTCATAACTTGAAATCAAACACAGTTCATTGTAAAATAAACTAAAGACACATAAAACTCATGTAAATACATTTTCCATTTGGAACATATAAACATTGGAAATAAACATCTGTATATATATATAGTTTTTTACTAAAATTGATCATAAGACCTCATCTGAAGCACTCTAGCTTTCAGGCAGTACAAAATTATACAAAATCCTGAAGCTATATCAGCTTTCACTAATACATCATGCAAAACTATCTAGTGTGCTCATGGCAGCACATGATAGCCCGTACTACTCTATGTAGTAGTTGGCTAAAGTGGCCTGGCACACCTCCAGTGTCCCTCTAATACCTCATGGGGAGGTCATTAATCGATGCATCAGGTATATCTAGAGTTAGCCTCTCTAGGTTCTCCTCTAGCACTCCCATTGGATCATCACCTCGGTTAACAAACCGAGCTCTCGCTCGTCTATCCAGTGGGGAAGATCCCCCAGGTTGTGCTACTCTAACATCTACATGAAGATATTTAGGTCTTGTTAATATACATAAAAAAATAAAAAACATTAAAATACAAAAACATAAATTTCCATTTTAGGGTTTTGTTTCTTACAAATGTCTCCCCACTGCGCACCAGGTGGAAGTGGTAGATCAGTGTCACCCCTGAAGTCAGTACCCGCATATGCATAATCCTCAATCATGAGGATCTGATCGTTCAGTCGGTGGAAAAATGGAGCCCCAAACTTCACTTTGCCCATGCCTTCTCCCGTGCGGGCCATAATTTCGACCCACCTCAACATACGAGGGTCTCTCGCCCTCGGCTCAGTAAATACCACTTGGGGCCTCAAGTGAGGGACCTAGTCAAAGAAGAAACAAGCTAAGATGGATCCATAGCCGAACTATTTTAGGTCTCCTTGCCGACACTTGGTCAGTTGGTCCTTGAAGACCGAAAGTAATGCTTCTGCCCAGTTAAATACAATAGGTGCCATGGCCTCTATAGCATAGAGCATATGTGCTCTAGAATCCTGATGAGGTCCTTGGCTCCTAGCCAACCTCTGCATAGTGAAAAGAATGGTACAGAGAGGATCGTCCACCACTGCATTAATGGGAATTTTCTTCCCAGACGTTTTAGTACTAGGTATGCAATGACGATTGATTAACTAATGGGTGGTCACATACCCTCCATGAGAACTAGTCAGTGAAATAGGAGCACCCCGTCTAGATAATATTGTCAAGAAGTAGATGTCCTCTACCTCGATAGTCAGCACATGGGATCCCACCTCGAAGTATTGACGCTCCAAGTTCCACATATGAAGGAGATACTCTAACAAGCACTCATGGGACACCATGCTAGGACTGTGAAAGAATTTTAGGAGGCCACAGCCCCTCAATGAAGCTATGCACCCCGCATTTCCCTCGGCGAAAGCACCATCATTATCATGTTGTCGTTCTTTCCATATAACCATTTTTTATCGGTAAGAACTTACCAAAAACAATCAATGGGCTATTTAAAAACATAACAAATCACCCAAATCATTTAAAAACTCCTATTTTTGCTTGCCCATTCAAGTTTCTACACTCATAGTCGGCACCGCCTGAACACCATTTGCACAAAGCGGTAGCACCACATGAGTGCAGATGATCATGCGCGGTTCTTATCGGGCACTGCTTGTCCCGTAAGGGACAGGAGCGGTGCCCGTATTTTGGATTTAAGGCTTTCCTAAACTGCCCAAAAACCCCACAAAATAAAAAATGAATGCATTAAAAGGAAATTCTATGGTTCAATCATTTACCTAGTCCAAACGGCGCTCGAAATGGATGGTGTAATCTCTCGGAATCACTGACTGAAGATCTGGCTCAATTCTCTCCAAAATACTCTCACCAAGTGGTAAATAGTAAAATGATTTGATTTTTACCATTAAAATGACTTTTATATATATTTTTAGGGTTTTTAGGTGTTATGTTGATATTTCAAAAATTATTATTATATAAAACCCATTTATATAGTTCATTAAAGTCATTTTTTGAGAGATTAATGATCGTTTTTTAGTCTTACGGGAGCAAAAGCGGAAATAGTAAAGTCTATGGGGAGTTTGTTTTTGAGTTTTTCATACTTCCATAAAATGGAAAAAGTCCCCGAGTGTTTATTTCGACACTTTGGTCACGCTCTTAGAACTCAGTATCAAAGTTTTGAGTCTTTTTCCGATTCTTTTTAGGTTGGTAAAAACTTTTCATCGCGAAAAAAGAAACCCAATGGAGTCTCCTTTAAGCTCTTTTCGGACTCCTTAAATATGAAAAGATTGTTGAGTACTTGTCTTCTTCATACTCGTAAAATTATTTGAAGATTCGTCTCTCTGATGATAGGTTATCTCTTTTTCGGTTCGGATAGACTATTTACGAAAAAGGAACACTCCAGCAAATCATGACTAAAAGAGTTCTCTCAGGTATTATTTTATACTTTTTCGGGCCCTAGAGACTAAATCATACGAAAAAGGACCCTCTGGAGTTTTCTTTCATCTTCATTCATACTCTCTAAACATGAATGATACCGAGTTTGCTTTCATTGGACTCGTTAAACTAAACACTGAGAGACCCTTTTTTGGGAACGAACCCCACCTTTCTCAGGTTCATGAAATATATGAGAATGGAATTGTCTTTGGATGAGCTAAAACGAGTGTTTGTTACCTTCTTTGGACTCATAAAAATGAAAAGAGGCACTCATCAATCATGATGGGGGAATTAAGGGAAGGGAATCATTTTTCAAATCAAATGGCAATTGTTTGTCGTCTTTGAAGCCTTTCAAAATAATGCATTATCCATAATTGTATTGTGTGTCCGTCTATTTTAGTCATGTTGCCAAGCCTTTTTTCGTGCCGCCCGATGTTCAAAGGAATTAGGAAGTTTAGGTCTGCTGTTAAATCAGCCTTTGTGTTAGTACCTTTGAGTCAGTCCTATGGTTACATTATCTACAACATTCCAAAATTTTGTTCTACGTTTCATGTCATCGATGTGGGATTCATCATGGCCCTCCTTTGACAAGACTATTACTATCGACATCAACTCATCATTTAGGAAATAGTCTTAGAAACAAGTTTAGTACCTTGAGATCTATATGCCTCAATGACAGATTCTCTCACTCTCGAAAAACATTCACATCATTGACCTTTCATCGAAAGATTGCACTGGGTGTTTGACATCAAAACATCTATTCACACTCAGTAGATTGTACTAGGGTACCTTGGGAATCGTTGAAATTAATGGTGATCTCCCTCACACTTGTTAATGGTTCACATCATTGGTCAGTAATCAAGTGGTTTCTACCATGTTCGACTTCAAAACATTGTAATCAGATGGATAGAATTGTACTCTATGGAAGATGAGACGAAGACCCTGGGTATTTGTTAAGCACTCATAGATTTCTCCCCACGTTACGATGGAGTATATTGTATGAAGTACCAACATGGATCCACATTTGTATGGTTGTGACTATGCTCAAATTTTTGTTTGTATGAAATAGATCTACGTTGTATATCTAGTAGTTTTGTCCAAGTTTGAGTCCTCTATCACAAGGATCTACGTTGTATTCTAGTAGCCATGTTTGTTTATTCCTCTCATGGATCTACCTTGTATTGGTCTACAGCCATGATGAGGTTACATTTACTCATGAGTCAAAGTATTTATGTATTTCAGATGCCTACTCGATGATACTCTTTGATCAAGCTGGCTCTTACCTCGAAGTGATAACTTTCTCTATCAAAGCTCTCGCCTATCGTATCCCTCTAGCCTCATGCTTTCGGGGGCATTCTGTTATACCCAAATCATGTCACCAGCATGTGGTAAGATCTCTAACATCTTTATTTGCCCTCAATCCCAAACATTGAAGTGAAAATAGTGCTCTAGATGTTGATCCTACATACAAAACTCCAGCATTGCTCTTACCCTTAAGCATATAAGTGCTACCTTATGCAGCACCGCCCGAGTTATGTGGAAACCAGGCAGTGCCACCACCTTTCACCTTTGATTTTGGTGCGTTGCTCACCTTGCACTGCTCTGTCATAAGGGACTATAAGCGGTGCCATTGGTAAAAAGTGAAAAAAGGAGGTTTCACAAAGCTTCTAGAACAAAAGCTTCGTGTCTAACTTTATCCCTACTCACCTAGGTCAATTAATCTTGAGATCCATGCTTTGGGGATCTCATGGCCACCTCACCCACCTATTTCTCAACCATTCCTATCCCTTTGAGCCCTATAAAACTAGGCTCATACTCCATGGTTNATTAACATCCTGACCTAATCCATTAAAGAGCATAGAGGAGCAAGTTGGAGCTATCGGGGATGAGATGTTAGTCTTGTGAATGAGTGCTTGACACTAAGGCGAAAAGGTTGTAAACTCTTTTGTTTCATCTATGAATGCAAAGTCAATTTCTTTCCCATATATCTATTGTGTTATAATCTCACATATGTATTATCAAATTCCTTATTCACTGATATGGATCTATGGATAGTTTTCTGGTATCTTTGATATTGTCTTATGTTTGATGTGTTTATGCAGGTCTTCCATCAAAGATCTTATTCCAGGAATCTATAGTTTCTAGGGAGAGTCTTCCAACCTATTTGTGACTCATTTGTTCTAGAGCTGAACCATTCAGACTAGAGGAATGGCTTATGTCTGCAGAAGGTGTTATATTCCTGATAACACAAGGCAACCTTAGAATCAACGAAGAATCCATCTAATTTCATCCAATTCCTTAATTATAAATCAATAAGTTGTAATAAGTCTATCTAGGAGATATACTCTCAATCTGTAAGAGTTTGTACAAACTCTAATCTTTTCGAAGTATTTCTTTTGATCACTGTGTAATTGGTTGATTGGTAATCTCCAAATCAGACCTGTTATCCTTCATAAAAAATAAAAAAGTATCTGTTTGAGTTTTTAAAAAAAATAGCAAGCTCAAATAATTTTTCAAAAGTTCTTTAGCACTAATACATGATAGAGATGTTGTAGCAAAGTTAACAGAACTCATAGAAGAAACTACAAAAAACCCATGACCTGAAAAAAGAGTTAGCCTATCAGGAAAAGATTAAAAAGTGGTTGCGAACTACGAATGATTGTGTAGATAAGAGATTATGATATGGACTATATCATTTTATATCTGGGCTCTAATGTCAATATCTTGACAAGATAGACATGGGAAAGCATGAATAAGTCGCAACTGGATTGGTCTCCCATTCAACTAAGGCTAGTGAATGAGTCGAAGGTTCTACCCATTGGTCGACTGACTCAAGTACCTATCAAAGTAGAATGCCCGAGGACATACGCAGAATTTGAAGTAATCAACATTATTGATGGCATGAACTCATATCCTACACTTTTGGGAATATATTGGTTGATATATAACCATACCATGATTAATTTTAAAAAAAAGAATCTTGTCATTTGAATATTTAGAGATAAGAGTGGCCGCGCCAATTGATCCGCTCGAAGGGCAAAGATATGTCAAACCAGTGAACAGTGAAGGCCCAGGTAATTACCTAGATCAACTATATAATGTCATGTCTTCAAGAGACGACTATATAAATCCAACAATGAAAGGAAAGCTGAGTTGGTGGAGTGTTAACTCTTGCACATCTAATTCAAGAAAAGCATTAGAAAATTGGCAGAATTGTTTGCATCAAGTTTCCATGCAAAGATGCACAAGAATTCAATATCTATACGACGGGTAGGAGCTAAGGCAAGCAATAAACCTACATACAAAGGTTTACCTAACCTTGCATCATTTATGGTGCATTTTGAAGAAAAAGTAACATAATCACAATGATTGTCTACCTTGGAATTTGTGCTAAAAGTTATTCCCTCTAGATGGTGGGGTACACATAAATAATCTATCTATGAGTGGCCACAATGTAGAAGATTGCTAGAGATTAGATTTAGAGAAGAGATCAGTTACATTGATTGCAAGTATACACAATTGACAAATCCTATTTAACATATTGAGTATTGTCGCACGACATGGCAAGAGTATTCACGACAAGAATGGGTTCATCGTTTTATACATACATCGGATATGGTACCAAGGAGCTGGTACACATCAGTGGAGCTACAACAAGGAAATCTCAAGTGGGAAGAGTTAGCTACAAGCTTCACACACACATTTGAGTTTGCAAGTTATCATCCAACAATTAATGTTGCACTACATATAATGAAAGAGAATATATTTGAGGAAATTGATGTCACAACTACAAATTTCCATCAATGAAGCACGACATTCCACCATTGGATGGAATGTTACAACATCACGGGAGAACTGGATGATGATGACCCTCTTTACATAAACATACCTGAGTCGCAAGGTATGCGCACAGTTGAAGGACTTGGAATTTCCAGTGACCAAATCCTAAATTCCACTTAAAATTAACAAAGTAAATATTGGATCAGCTGAAAATTCAAATTTTCCAATATTGGAGATTATTGGGATGATGGCATTGTGGGGAAGATCACCAATTTGTTGCATGAATTCCATAATCTATTCCCCACTAAATTTTAAGAGATGAAGGGACTTGTTGGCGACCTCAACGAAATGAAGATACCTTTGAGGCCTGACACAAAACCGGTCAAGCAATGACCATAGAGATTGAATCTAAGATACAAAGAGAAGGTTAAGGCTGAATTGGATCAAATGCTAGAAGCAGGTGTTATAGAACATGTTGAAGAATTCAAGTCGATTAGCCCGATTGTAGTACATGACAAGAAGACCTTAGGTGAAGTAATAATTTGTGTTGACCTGAGAATGTTGAATGATGATTGTTTGCATGATATTTTTCCAACTCCAATTATAGATGAGGTACTGGAGAATGTCTAAGGGAAAGAGTTGTACTCTTTCACTGATGGATTTTCTAGTTACCATCAAATCAGGATTGCAAAGGAGGACCGACACAAGACTACCTTGCGATGGAGTGGGGATGTTTCCAATGTACGGTAATGCCCTTTGGACTTAAGAATGCGCCTGCGATTTTTCTAGAACTGTAGTGGCTTCTTTTAAAGACTTTACTTCGACAATTGGACAGTATTTGGCTTGATAAAAGACCATATAGAGAGCCTAAGAATGATGTTAGAACATTGTTTCCAGTATCAAATCACCCTAAATTTGAATAAATGTATTTTTTGTGCACCTTTTGAAGCTCTATTGGGCCATGTGGTTTGTCTTGACGAAATTTTGGTTGACCCAACCAAAATCGTGATCATCCTTGGCCTACCACAACCTGCTACAATTAAGAGTGACACTAGGACGCACTGGATACTATAGGAATTTTATTAAAGGATATGCAGAGGCGACTGCTACGATGGAAAAACTGTTGAAAAAAGATACTAAGTTTCAATGTATAGAGGACTGCCAAGAAAGTCTGGACAAGTAGAAGAACAAGATGGCTACTGCACCAATACTTGTGTTTCCAAACTAGGAAAAAGAGTTCCATGTTCATGTCAATGCATTGTTTGTTGCGCTCGGCATGGTACTAATGCATCCTGGTGAAGGATCGATTGATCATCCCACTGCCTTCACTAGTAGAAAGTTATCACCTATAGAGAAGAATTATACCACAACGAAAAGAGAACGACTAGCGATGGTATATGTGCTAGGAAAATTCAAACACTATTTACTGGGAGGACACTTCAATATGTAAACTAACCATTATGCATTGAAATACCAGGTCAATAAGCTAGCGTTGGGGGGGAATATCTATCGGCGGCTTCTCCTCTTCCAAGAATTTGATTTTGAGATAATTGTTAAACCTGTTCGATTGAATTTGGGACCAGACCATCTTTCAAGGATCGAAAGTGGAGAAGAACGTCCAACTAGTCTAGAAGATAATATTCCTGAGGTGGAATTGTTTCTTATGACCATGTTTAATGATCAATACAGGGATATCATATTGTATTAAGTATGGGTTATGAGCCAGTTGAATTCACCACTATGTAGAAGGATCAATTGGTTGTGCGAGCTACAAATTTCCAATTGATCATTGGACACTTGTATAAGATGGGTCCTTATGAGATTCTTTGGCACTGCATTTTGGAGCACGAGTTCTCGATGATATTAAATGAAGCACATTCTAGTGTTGTGGGAGGCCATTATGCAGGAAAAGCTACGATGTGCATGATTCTGCAAGAAGGATTATGATGGCCCACCATGCATGCAGATGCATGGGATTATTGTTGCAACTGTGATGTCTTCCAAAGGACTAGAAAGCCTTCTCGGATAGATGAAATACCATTGGTATCACAGATAACATTGCAGGAATTTGATAAATGGGTCGTTGATTTTATAGGACCTATCAGTCTGGTAGGAAAGCACATGGGAGCATGATATATTATCACCGTAACCGATTACTTAACCAGATGGGCTGAAGTAGTGCCAGTAAAGGATTGTACTGCTGCAAAATTTCTATATGAAAATGTTGTGACATGATTTGGATGTCCAAACATTTTAATCAGTGATCAAGGTACACATTTTGTTAATCCATTGATTGGAGAACTAACAGAGGAATTTCAAATCCAACACATAAGGAAAACACCATATGATCCTCAAGCAAATGGATTTGTCGAAGCATTCAACAAAACTCTGGAAAACACATTGACAAAAGTTTGTAATACCCAAAGAGATGATGTGGACCAGAATATTCTACGGTATTGTGGGCCTATTGTATGACGTGTAAGAAGTTGACAGGACAGACTCCATTTCAGGTGGTGTATGGGAAAGAAGTTGGCATCCTTATGGAGTACATTGTGCCAAGTCTAAGAATTGTTGCGATCACCGAAATGACAGATGTTGATGTTATCGAAGACATGTTGCTTCAACTAGTGCAGTTGGAAGAATAACGTTTTGTTGCAGGGTTTCATCAAAACGTTGAAAATCAAAGACAGAAGGTATGGCATGATCGATACACTAAGAACATGATACACTAAGAACATGCAATTTCAAGTTGGAGGTCTTGTTCTTATGTATGATAGCAAATTCTTCAAGCACCCATGCAAGTTGAAAACTCATTGGTTAGGGTCATATATAGTCAAAGAGATCACTGATGGAGGAGCAGTGAAACTAGATAAAATAGATGGGACTGAAGTGAGAGGACTAGTCAATGGAAGTGGACTGAAACCATATGTTGGGCAAGGAGAAGAGAGAGGAAAAGAAGGAAAAGTATACAAGGATAAATCATATGCACAAGAAAAAGAGGAAAAGTGCGTGCATGACAGGGTAAAAACAAGTCAAGAATGGAATGAAGGAACTGACACAAGAAGATAAAACATGTGTGCGACGGAGGAAGAGAAAAAGGGAAGCTGTGACGAGGAAGAAAGGTCTGAGTTGATGGAAGAGGAAGGTAGAAGAGTTAAAGCTGGACAAGCGGAAAGAAGAATGAACCAGCGGAAGATGGAAGGACAATTTTTGTGACTAGTTATGACCAATACAGGAAAGATGAAAGATGTTTCTGTAGCTAGTTAAAGGTGTGGTTAATGTCTTCTAGGATTTTCACAGCTATGTATGGACCGACATTTATGTAACAAAGATATTTTGTAATTTGTTGAGTCTGTAATAACTTAGTTGTACTCAGTCGACCTTGTGTGGTCTTGTAGATTCTATAAATAGGAGAAACACGCTCTGTATAAAGGTTCATAAGGTTATGTAAGTTCAGTAAGTTGGATAGAGAATAGAAGTAGAAGGCTATTGAGCTACTAGTAGAGTAGAAGATTCGATATAGTACGTGTGCGAATCAGTAGGAGTAGATAGAAGAATAAATCAGAGAGCATGAGAGCAAGAAATTGAGTCAGAAAGACATATCTTAAGAACAGTCTGCAAGTTGCAGGTTGCAAGGTGCTATATCCATTTCTCATGCCAGATGAAGAACACCTTGGTATTTTTTCCCATATGGGTTTCCACGTTATTTCTAATGTTGTATGGATGAATGTTGTTGAATGGTGAATGTTTATGTGGATGTTTGCTTATCTTACATTATTATAGTTACAATTGTGTTATATGAATGTCACGGTATGAATGTATGACTGCTCAAAAGTATTGTTGAACTGATGTGTATAAGTTCATGGTTAATATGCTAAGTATAAATATAAGTCACGCACTGTCTGTAGAGTGTAAGGGGTTGTCCATGTCGCACCCTTGCACCAGTCATTAAGGCCTAACGACATTGTTGTGACGCATAGGTGAATTGTGGCGCATAGTTGTGCCATTATCGCAGAGTGAAAGACTCCATCCCATCATCTTTGTCGAGCGCCTTGGTCGAGTGCCAAGGGACTATAATCCCTCGCCAACTGCAAAAACATGGTTTTGGCAGTTACCCATTAAGATATCTCAGGTAAGACTGCCCCTGCCTCGCGGGTGTTGTCGACTGAGCTTGCTCTATCAGGCCAATGTCTTTTGGTGTCTTGTTGGTATTGTGTTGTTGTTGAACCGTGGCTCTAGACAAGAAGAATAACGAGGCCAACAGATGGTTATGTTGTCGGGACCGTTAAACATTTGAGTCAAGGGAAATCTTGTAGCATCTAACAAAGAATGAGATAGAGGACTGGTGGGAGTCTAAGATGCTAGCATTCGCCCAAGAGGAAAGCGCATGATCACAAGCATGGTTGACCACAGAAAACTGGGTGGACGAGTATATATATTTTGATATTCATGAGATATTATTTGCAGAGTACCCCATTATACTGCACGAGTGGCTGTCAATATTGTCAAGAAGCTAGACAAATTTCCAGAGAAGAGAAACAGTCAAGTGGAATGATCGGTTCGTGCGCAAGATAACCCGTGTAAGTAACACCATCTCTAGAGCTATTGATTTTTGGGTTGACAGTATTTTGCAACGGTATATTACTGAGTTTGCAGTAGAGGCTATAACCTCATATGGTGAGGCTGAAATAAAAAATTTCCAAGGACCGTGAAGAAGGTATCTGTTATTTATTAGTACATGGATCAAGATGCTCATTTATGAGAAGGGTATCTTGTAGTTGAGTAGTTAAGTCGCACACACCAGAGGAAGGCTATGTCGCAGACGACCTGTCAAGGAAATGGGAAATAATGAGTTAAGATGTTCCAAGGAAGTACATAACCTGAACTAGAGGATGGATTCCTACGGAGTAGAAGGATATTCATATCAGGGAAAAGAAGAAAGATAGAAGAAGTTCGACGAGCTCCTAGTCTGTTCGAAGAAAGTGAGCATGAACTTCAGTTGCAGGTAGATGAAGGGTCTTGCGATGAAGAGGAGGACTACATCCTGATATCGAAAGGAGTAGAAGACTCTGAAGATACTGTCGAGTCACCAAGGTCTCGACACCACTATATCACAATGGGAGTATCACCAGACGTAAGGTCTAGAGCCTCGTCTCCTGAAAGAGTTGTTAATACTAATAGTGCTAGTACTACGACAAGCACGCAAGAGAGTATACCTCCATTAGATCATTCATTAGATAACCCTAACGCCAATGCAATGGTTGGGGCGAATATTCGGTTACCTACATTCAATGGTAATGGAGTAAAATATCTAGATCAGCATTGGTTCATCTGTGAAATTGTATGGATGGTTCGGTTAGTTCAGAACGCGGACCTAAAGAAAGCACAGATGATCACAACTCTAACGGGTCGTGCACTCGATTGGTTTATGAAGTTCTGCATAGTACCACCAGGAACACCGCAGGAGACCCTTGAATAAATACGAACCACAATGATCTCTAAGTTTAGAAAACCTAAATCTGAGTCACAGTGTATCACCGAGATCAAGGAGATAAATCAAGCATTGGCAGAGTCAGTATGGGACTTTGAACAAAGGTTTAAAAATTTTATGGCCAAATTAAGTTTCCAAATGTCGGATGTTCAGCATAAATAATGGTTTATTGTTGCATTGTTTCCACACATCCGAGGCCCATTGATGCAACAAAAGATTGAGTTGCGGACAGAAGCACTAGAATTGGAAATGAAGCTAGAATCCTTGCCAATTAGTGATGGTGCTGCAGGCATGGTACAGATTCAGTCACAGTTGGATAATCTAACGATATAGCTTCAGGACATTAAGAAGGGTAAGGAAGCCTGTGAATACTTACGGTGCACAAAATGCAGAACGAATGAACACACTAAGGTTAACTATCTAACCTTCATGAATTATGTCTCATCCAGTGTGCCAAACCCATTAAATGGACATGGACTACCCTCGTGTCACATATTCAGGTCTAGAGGGCACCGCGACAAAGAGTGTTTATACTTGCAAAAAGTTGTAAGTACCCCGATAAACCTATTTTGTAAATTTTGTAAGTCAGTAGGGCATGAAGAGAAGGATTGCAGAGCATACCAGCTCGTGAAGGAAAAGACAGCTGACACTTACTTGATGAAGAATGAGGGGAAGGCTTAGGATAAACCGGCACAACCATCATATCAGCCTGTGCAGTTCCCACCCAATCAGTATTAGAACCAGTATTAGCCTCAGTATGCACCATGACAACCATATGCGCAACACAATCACTATCAGCAGAACCAGTGCCCCCCGCAGCAACCACACCCACAAGAAAGGGGTGGTGGAAAATTCAGAGGTAAAGGAGGAGGAGGATTTGGTAGAGGAAGAGGTCAGGTTACATGCTATAACTATGGACAACCAGGTCACTATGCCAAATATTTCTTGGAACCTACGAATACATGTTCATAATGTAAGGGACAGGACCATAATGTGGAGCAATGTCCCTAGTTGATCCCAAAGTGGCAGGCTAGAACCTAACCTTGTGCAGAATCTAAACCCAAACCTAAATCCAAACATGAATGTTCAGATGATTGTTGATGAGCCAAGAGATCCAAATGTTGTTGTCATAACACGAGGAGGTGTTGTGAGCAGAGTTGATCAGGATAAACCGCAAGAACAACTATAGCCGCGGGTATGACCCGCGGCGTAGAAGAAGGTGCCATTCGATGTCTAGAAACAAAAGGAAGTATTCTTGGACGTGCGACCAGGATTTGTGGATCCAGAAGAACCAAAAACATCAGAAGAAGTTAGGGAGATGCCTTAACGATTCCAGCACATATTTCATAAGAAGGTCCCACACAAGGTTAGTAAGCTCAAGTTGTTTCTATCAATTTTCTTAGTGTTAATACAAGATAAAGATGATATCCCATAACTATAGGCAATGATAGAAGACACACCCATGAAGCCGAAACCTGAAAAGAAAGTTAACCAGGTTAGCAAGAAATTCAAAACTGGGCACGAGTTAAGAATGACTGCATAGATAGGGGATTATGACATGGATTACATCATCTTAGCCCTGAGCTCTGATGTCAATATTTTGACACGACAAACTTGAGAAAGTATGGGCAAGTCACTCTTGGACTAGTCTCCTGTCCAGTTGCAACTTGCCAATCAGGTGAAGGTCCTCCCAATTGGAAGATTGAGTCAAGTCCCTGTCGACATTGAAGGGTTCCACACGTTTGTGAACTTTGAAGTCATTAGCATTGTTGATGACACAAATCCATATCCCGCATTGTTGGGGATATATTAGGCCATAGACAACCAGACCATTATAAAATTCAAGAAAAGGATACTCTCATTCGAGGATAATGAGATAAGATTGGTGTTTCCCATTGATCCATTAGAGGGACAAAGATACGTTGAGCCTGTCTACAATGACGGGTAGGTTGACTATCTCGACTAGATCTATAATGTCACTACCATGCAAGAATACTACATCAATCCAGTAGTAGATGGAAACCTGAGCTGGAAGAGTGCTATTTCTTGCACATCTAACTCAGGTGAGGCCTTTGAGAATAGGAAAAACATACTACATGAGGTCTCTATGAGGAGGTGCGCAAGAGTTACAAGGTCTATGCGACGGGTGGAAAATGAGTTAAGAGAGCTACCCACCTACGAAAGTTTACCTAACCTTGTAGCCTTACTAAGTGAGTTTGAAGAACTCGTCATCCAGTCGCAATGCTTATCTGCATTGGATCATGTGTTGAAGGCTATGCCTGCTATATGGTGGGGTACACACAAGTAGTTTATAATAGAATGGCCACAATGCATAAGGTTGATGGAAGTTAAGTTTGGTGAAGTAGTCACCACTATCATCCATAAGTACACAGGGTTATCAAGCCCTGTTGCGCACATAAAACAGTGTTGCACTGTATTTGCAGCATACCCACACCAGAAATGGGTTCATCATTTCATTCATACATTGGAAATGACACCTAAAAGCTGGTATGCATCTATGGAGCTGTGATAAGGTACTCAGGATTGGGAAGAGGTATCCAAGTAGTTTGCGCATACATTTGAGTTTGTTGATGAGCAACCTACAGTTGATGATGTGCTTCAAGTAATCAAAGAAAAGATATTTGCTCAAGTCCCTATTAAGGAGGCAAATTCCAACCAGTGCAGCACAACTAGCCAGTAGTGGAAGGCATGCTACAATCTGACTGGAGACCCAGACGATGACCTGACTAACATCAACATACCAGAATCCGAGGGTACATGCTCAGTGGAAGGAAGTGGCATTTCAAGCGACCAGTTCCTAAATCCCTTAAAGATCAAGAAAGTAAACATTGGGTCGTCGAAGAACCCAAAGTTCACTAATATAGGAGATTATTGGCATGAAGAGACGGTCACAAAGATCACGGACTTACTGCATGAATATCAAGACCTATTCCCAACCAACTTTTCTAATATGAAGGGGAAAGTAGGAGATCTAGGGGAGATGAAAATACCCCTACGACCAGATGCTAAACCCAGTAAGCAGCGACCCTATAGGTTGAATCCAAGGTATAAAGATAAGTTAAAATCATAATTGGATCGCATGCTTGACGTAGGAATCATTGAACCTGTTGAGGAATTAGAGTGGATCATCCCTATAGTGATCCAGGATAAGAAAACAATAGGTGAAGTCAGAGTCTGTGTCGACCTAAGGAAGCTAAACGACGCATGCTTACACGATCCATTCCCAACACCATTTATAGATGAAGTGCTTGAAAGTGACGGAGGGAAAGAAATGTATTCATTTACGAATGGCTTCTATGGCTATCATCAAGTCAAAATCGTGAAAGAGGATCGCCACAAAACGAACTTCGTCATCAAATGGGGATGCTACCAGTATATGGTAATGCCCTTTGGACTCAATAATGCACCTGCTATTTTTTCTAGAATAGTAGTCTCTGCTTTTAAATATTTTATTCATAAATTTGTTAAGGTCTACTTTGATGATCGAATTGTGTTTGGTCTAGTAAGAGACCATATTGAAAGTCTGCGTATGATGCTGGCCTACTGCCGCCGATATCAAATCGCGCTTAATTCTAAGAAATGTATATTATGCTCACCATTTGGTGTGTTGTTGGGACACATCGTATGTTGTGACGGTATTTTGGTCAACCGAGCAAAGATTGCAATTATTCTTGACTTACCATCACCTACATCAGTCACGCAACTCAAATCCGTGCTAGGACATACAGGCTACTACATGAAGTTCATCAAAGGATATGCAGCGACCACTACACCTACGGAGAAACTGTTGAAGAAAGATGCAAAGTTTCAATGGACAACAACTTTCCAGGAAAGCTTGGATAAATTGAAGAACGCAATGGCCACTGCGCCAATACTTGTATTTCCCAACTGGAAAAAGGAATTCCATGTGCATGTCGACGTGTCATATGTCACGCTTGGCATAGTATTGACACAACCAGGAGAGGATGCACTTGACCACCCTATTGCTTTTGATAGCAGAAAACTATCAACATCATAGAAAAACTACACAACGACAAAACGAGAAGGCTTCGCTATGGTCTATGTGCTTCAGAAGTTCCGACACTATTTGTTGGGTGGACCCTTTCAGATGTACACTAATCATTCAGCGCTGAAATATCTAGTCAACAAGCCAGTGTTGGCGGGAAGATATGTAGATGGCTTCTCCTGTTTCAAGGATTTGTCTTTGAGGTCATAGTTAAACCTGGTCGACTGAATGTCGGGCCAGACCACCTATCACAAATAGAAAGTGGTGAAGAGCCAACCAGCCTAGAAGATAATTTGCCCGACACGCAACTATTTATGATCCACATGATGGACGATCAGAACCATGAGTTTAACGCAATCATTAAATTTTTGAGCATAGGATATGCATCTGAAGGAATGTCAACTAATCAGAAGAAACAATTGGTTGTCAAAGTTGTCGATTATACATTAATTATGGGACATCTGTACAAGTTGGGCGCGGATGAAATACTACACCGTTGTGTTTTTTACTATGAACGACCCTAGATTATGAGTGAAGCACATGCTGGTGTCGCACGAAGACACTACGTGGGAAAAGAAACTTTGTGCAAGATATTGTGGGTAGGATTATGGTGACCAACCATACACATGGATACCAAAAGCTTATGTAGGAGCTGTGATATCTGCCAAAGAACAGGAAAAACATCGCGCTATGACGAGATGTTGCTTGCACCACAGATAATGTTGCAAGCCTTTGACAAATGGGCTGTTGATTTTGTAGGTCCGATCAGTCTTCCAAGGAAAAGGACTGGCACATACTACATTATCACCGCGATATACTATTTAACCATATGGGAAAAAGTTGCGCCTGTTAAATACTATACCGTTGCGACTACGGCAAAGTTTTTATTTGAAAACATAGTCACCATATTTGGTTGTCCAGAGATACTACTAAGTGACCAAGGTACACATTTTGTTAACAAAGTGATTACTGAGCTTACTGCATGGTTTTAGATCCAACATAAGAAGACGACACCCTATCACCCTCAAGTGAACAAAATGGTTGAAGATTTCAACAAGATTCTGGAGAATGCATTGACCAAGGAATGCAATGTGCGCCAAGATGACTAGGATCAGAAAGTATCTGCTAAGCTATGGGCATATCGTACAACTTGCAAGTGACTAACAGGCCACACTCCATTTAGGCTAGTATATGGGCAAGAAATTGTTGTTCCAATGGAATACATTGTTCCCAGCTTACAGATTGGTGTGCTGACAGAGATGACCGACAGGGATACTCTCTAGCAAAGGTTGACGTAGCTCATTCAGATGGAAGATGAACGCTTCGTCACAGGATTTCATCAGACAGTTGAGAAGAAAAGAAAGAAATCATGGCATGATCACCATATTTCGGTTAATCCATTCAAATTCATAGGACTTGTGTTGCTGTAGCAATTTTTCCAAACACCTGGGCAAGCTAAAGACACATTGGCTTGGGCCATATGTAATTGTGCACATCACTAATGCAGACGTAGTAAAACAACAGAAACTGGATGGAACATATATTGCAAGAATGGTGAATGGTAGTCACCTGAAGCCTTACTACAATGGTTTTGACATTCCTGGATAGGACCACGCTACATGGATTTAAAAACAAAAGGCCAAAAGACGTAAATTGTTATGTCGCATGTTTGCGGCAGAACCGGATGAAAACACAAGAAAAAGTGGAAAGCGCAAGGACAAGCAAAAATGATAGGCTAGCCGAAATTAAAGTGTGAATATTTGGCAGAGATTGAGACGATTATGACAGCTAAGAGTCATAAACTCAACAATATATGAGGAGAAGGACGTCATGATTTTTGGTACCATCAACTGTCCTCGGCATAACTGCCATAAGTGTGCTAACATGCACAGCCCACAGATCAAGCTATCGAGTTAATGAAGGAATGCATCGGCCGAGAATCCCATATGATCGATTAGACATCAACTTCCCATCGCATGACGACTAAAGGATGTAGAGGCACATATAAATACAAGGCTTCGCCATTAAATAGCCTTTTACACACACACACACACACAGCAGAGAGAACCAGAGCCGAGAGTTTACAAATTCGAAGCCTCTCATATAGTAAGATCACACCTATGGTAATAGAGATCCCCAGTGAGAGCAAGATATCCAACGCAACTATTATCTCAGGTTACCTAATTGAGGAAGAGATAGAATTACTCGATATACAACAACTAGAGATCGACCCAATGGCATGAACAAGGAAGAAACGTGCTCCTACGACTGGTCCTACGACCGCCTCTACCAATATCCCAACCCCTTGTTCACACTCTATGCCAAACCTAGTTCAAAGACCACCAGCTGAAGCAACGCGACCACTTAGAGAGCCGATACAGGATAGAGAGAGAGTGGCTGGAGAGTCATCCCAGCCAAAAATGACGAGGAAACAGAGGGATAAGGCCATTCTCAATGATGTCGACAAAGCGCCCATAGAGGAAGATCCAAAGGAGGAGGCCCCCATGGACAAGGACTCACCACCTCGCAGAGACGCAAATTTTGGGAGGGAAGAAGAAGACTTCCCGCACTATGTTTGGCCTAGGAGAGCTAATGCGGAGGAGGTGACGCCTCCAAAGAAAGCGTCCACATTTTTAGTCACACCCCGAATCCCTAACGATGTACCCCTGCTGATGAATCTAATGCCAAATATCACCAAGTTAGCATTTGAAGATGTCAACACTCGCATGCTGTTTGGATTGGAAATAAGCAATTGCATGACTACAAATCAAGCCAGACCGACTTAGGCACAGGTCTTAGTACCAATGCAGTGGGTTGCTGGCGTCGCTAACACAAGACTGTTGGACTTGTTGTTCATGTCGCATTTCATCCACAGTCTGCAGGTTAATATATATGTAAAATAGCTTTTGGTCATTTCCATAGAGGATGCCTATGGCTCGATCAACCATATCCGGTCACCGTCGAGATTATTTCTTCAATCATGGGTCTTCCAAAGATAGGAAAAGACCCACATCATATTTGAACCACAAAGACACCACCAAGATGAAGCAAAAGTATAAAATTTAGCGCGTGGGGAGGGGATTTCAGATTGGCCCTATTGAGGACAACATAGTGTGATTCACCAAAAAACTCCTCTCTTGTAAACTATTGCGCAAGATGAGGCCAACTCAATGTACTGTTGGAGCAGTAGAGCTTGCAAAACTGTGCAGACAAGGAGTGATTATTTTTATTTGGTTGCAGTTTCTTCTCAATGAACTAATAGATGATGCACAGTAGGCATAGGAGGAGCCTAATCACAAATTCCACTACTATAGGTTGCTCATCCTGATATCATTCATTATGTGGTCCAACCCTCCAGACTACCAACAAGTGGATGTCCCACTACTTTTCCTTGGCGCAAAGTATAAAAACTTATGGGAGAGGAAGAAGAACAAGTCCCTCTAGACGGATAATAACGTCGAGTTTTTTCTGCATGTTGAGGCGTTGCGCAATGTTAATAGGAAAACCCACATAATACGGCACGCGATAGTGCACAGGTATGCAGCCTTCATAAATTTCCAAGCTAGCGCGCATAATATGATTTTGGAGCCGAAGAACGACCTAGTGAAACAAGTGCACAATGCAGGGTTCATGATCACTGATGTTGATGTGGACACAATTGTCCAAGAGTGGCTAGATGAATGGCGTGACCCACTGGCAGATCTGCTGCCTGAAGAACAACGCCAAGAAGACCCACCGGTGAACCAAGGCAATGGTCAGGAAAATGGCCAAGGAAATGATGAAGGTGAAGGTCAAGATAATCAGTTGCAAGAAGAGGAAGAAGAAGATAATGATGGTGGAAATGGTGGCTCTGATCATGGTGATTCAAAGCACACACCTAGTTAGGAGAATGTCTAGACCCAAGATCAAACACAGCAGCAAGGACGGGAGCCAGCGCGTAAGAAGAGGAAAGCTAGCAAAATAGCTAACATGGATACCTTAACTGAAGAGGATATTTACATGCTAGTAGAATTTGTAGCTAAGGCTGCCAAGGACAGCCTCGTCATTCTGAAGGCACAGTACATAAGCATAGTTGATCTAGTTGGGAACTACCTTACTAAGTTGGTAGACGCCATTAATGAGGTCAAAGCCATTGTTGAGGCTGAGACATATGGCATGGATCCTAGCTTCCCATTAGTCATGCCAAAGCTAGTGTCTCCGATCAAAGTACATATCCAAAGGCACACACTGGAAACAGGGACGGAGATGAGTGCATTTGATGAGGTTGTCAAGGATTTTGACACACTGTAGATTAACTTCTCCAATCTATCTTTGAGTGAAGTATATGTATTACAACAGGCAGTCGCATTGAAAATACGACTAAGGGAGAATGTTGTTTCCTATCAGGGAACAAAATAGCAAAGGAAGGCGAAGGCGTGCAAGGCCCTCCTTAGGGAAAAAGAACAAGAAATTGATGTGCATGAGCAAAGACGTGTTGTGCTAGCTGAGACCATTAAGGGTGCAGTCACTGGATTCCCACCATAAGTGGGCCAGGAAGATGAAGATTCAGCAACTAAGGTTACCCAGCTGTCACGAATTGCGGTAGAGTTAAAGAAGCAAGTTGAGGAGCTTCAAGCCAGGCAGGTACCAAGCACACCTCTAGAGGTGCTTGAGGAACTCAATAAAGCAGGGTCTGAGGCTATTGCGAATATATGCAATGGAGAAAAGATCTACACTAAGGCAGTTGAAGCCGTTTCCACTATATGGGAGGCACGTCTGGAAGATAAGACGGGAGAGAAGATCAAGCGGATGCACAGCAAGTTGATCATAAAATCACCGCTGCGAAGGTAGAAATGAAGAAGCTCTTGCTGCAAGAGAAGGTTACTAAGATGGTTGAGATCAAACAACTTCAGCAGGAAGCTCAAGCCCTACATGACTGAGAGCACACTAGGAATGAGGAGGTGGAAACATATCAGTCAGAAGCAGTGCGGGTGACAGGGCTTATTCAGCCTCTACAGCAGAAGCTTCAGCATATTGTCACAGTCGCTAGAAGTAGGACCGTCGGAACACATCAGTTCCGAACGAGTGGAGCAATTGGAAAAACAATTTGAGGAATTCAGCACAGATGTTGCTTGGGTGTAGCAAGTTTTGAAGTAATTATAGGATAAGGTTGGTCCTATGGCACAACCGGCACCAGAAACATATGTTTTTGTCGGAAACATGAAGTTTTGTGGCACAAAATTTTGTGGAGAAGTCCCTTTTTGCTTAGTGGCTCGGGACAAGCCACATGTGAGTGTTGGGGGCATGTTGGGCAATGATAGGAGAGAGGAAAAGAAGGAAAAGTATACAAGGATAAATCAGATGCACAAGCAAAAGAGGAAAAGTGCATTTGCAACAGGGTAAAAACAAGTCAAGAAGGGAATGAAGGAATCAGCATAGGAAGATAAAACATGAGCGCGATGGAGGAAGAGCAAAAGGGAAGCTGCGACGAGGAAGGTAGATCCAAGTCGATGGAAGAGGTGCGTAGAAGAGTTAAAGCTGGACAGACGGAAATCAAGGAAGATGACGGAAGGAGGAACGAGCCGAAGATGGAGGGACAGTTTTTGCAGCAAGTTATGACCAGTAAAGGCAAGCTGAAAGACGTTTCTATGGCTAGTTAAAGTTGTGGTTAATGTCTTCCAAGATTTTCATGGCTAGGTATGGACCGACATTTATGTAACATAGATATTTTGTAAGTTGTTGAGTCTGTAATAACTGAGTTGTACTCAGTCGACCCTCTGTGGTCTCGTAGATTCTCTAAGTAGGAGAAACCTGCTCTATATAAGGGTTCAAAAGGTTATGTAAGTTCAATAAGTTGGATACACAATAAAAGTAGAAGGATGTTGATCCATAGATCTTGCAACTGTGTGCGCAGACCGCTAGTAGAGTAGAAGAGTCGATCCAGGATGTGTGCGGATCAGTAGGAGTAAATAGAAGAATAAACCAGAGAGCGTGAGAGCAAGAAGATTGAGTCAGAAAGGCATATCTTAAGAACAGTCTGCAAGTTACAGGCTGCAAGGTGCTATATCCATTTCTCATGCCAGATGAAGAGCACCTTGGTGGTTTTTTCCATATGGGTTTCCATGTTATTTCTAGTGTTATATGGGTGAATGTTGTTGAACGGTGAATTTTATGTGGATGTTTGCTTATCTTACATTATTACAGTTACAATTGTTTTATATGAATGTCATAGTATGAATGTATGACTTCTCAAAAGTATTGTTGAACTATTGTGTATAAGTTCATGGTTAATATGCTAAGTATAAATATAAGTCACGCATTGTCTATAGATTCTAAGGGGTTGGTTTCATCGCACCCTTGCACCAGTCATTAAGGCCTAAAGACACTGTTGTGTCACGCAGGTGAATTATGGCACATAGTTGTGCCACTGCACAGAGTGAAAGACTCTAGCCCATCATCTTTGTCAAGCACCTTGGCCACGCACCAAGGGACTATAATCCCTTGCCAACTACGGAAACAGTGTTTTGGCAGTTACCTATTAAGATATCTCGGGTAAGACTGTGCATGCCTCGTGGGTGTTGTCGAATGAGCTTGCTCTGTTGGGGTGATGTATTTTGGTGTCTTGTTGGTATTGTGTTTTTGTTGAACCACGGGTCTAGACAAGAAGAAGAAAGAGGCCAACACCATATTTCGATAGCTGTGACATGGTTGCATAAAAAAGAGAGAGAGAGAAGATCAAAGAAAGAAAGATGAGCCAAATTTTATGATTGCAAAATGTTAGTTTGAAGTAGCAAAAAGTGAAGATTATAGATTTGGTGTCTGACGAAGGTTAAAATCATTGTCACAAGGAGTGCAACATTGTCGCATAAGATACTGAAGTCCTGGATGTGATAGGTTGGAGGTCATTAATTCGACGTATCCGATAAAATACAACACCGTGCTTTCTATTCACGTCTGGCTTTATGGAAATAATTGCCATTCAAACTAACTAATAATTGGTGGCATAGCATAAAAGTCTTGATAATTAGTTGGATGATACGTCTATGTGCTTGAAAGGATGGAGTCCTTTCTATTGATTGCCCACATGTGTGAGGATCCATTATGAAAAATGGGTATATATTATCATCCATCGTGCCCAAGTTCAAGTCATTCCATTTTGCAAGAGAGAAGAGTTGTTGAGTATCTACAACTTTGAGAGTCAAAGCAAGTTGTTCATAGCATGTTCATTTCCATTTCCAGCACAAGAACAATTGGATTTGAGCTTGCATCGCCTACGATAGTCATGGAGGATACTTCTGGATATATTCCACTGCAATCAAAGGATGCACTGGCTGTTGAACATACCGCTCCAGGGGTGGAGCCAAACCCCATCAGGTTTTCTGGAAAAGCACATGCAGATAGACCAGGTCCTTTTGGAACCAAATGGGGCAAGCACACTGGTAACCGAAAAAGGAAGGGAAAAGCATCGACAACCCCAATGCCACCCCCACTGGAGGATGAATATTATAAGACAAGAAATGTGTTTCCAACTTATATCTCGCTCAGAGGTAGTGATGCATCGAAAGTCAAAATACCAAAGTGAACAGGGGCCCCGCTGATAGCACCATTGGTTCCAAAAGGAGTGAAGGTGTTAATGGATATCATGTCAAACTTATGAAAATTATCGTTTGTTTACCATGACACAAATAAGCAGAAATACCTGGACCACAATAACTATATGGATACTGTGCAGGACACACCAGATGCGCCCAAGTGATTTGCTGCAAAGGAGTGGGCTAGAGGAGTGGAATAGTCTGCCATACTATCACTGTTATATATGCCATATTTTTGGCTGAAAGATACTGATAAACACCTATGTTCAATTGTTCGTATTCTTTCATGGTGGTTTCCTATGGCTTGGAAATCCTATACCTGTAGATATCAAGCTTATTGCACTCATCACATGCCTACCATTTACAGGAATGGACCCAGCACCACTTCTAAGGAAGGATCAAGAAGTGACAATAACTACGTGAATGAGGGAAAAGTATGAATATTAAGAGATAACAAAGGATTTAAGATAGCCTCCATAAATGATTATATCGTTCACTTTGTTGCGACGATATTGGTCTCTAAGTTATTACGCAATATGCACCCAAACCAATGCACTGCGAGAGAAATTGTACTGGTTGAACTCTACGTAGATGGAGTTCAGATCAATTGGTTTCATTTCTTTTTGAACGAACTATTACAAGATGCCATTGAGTCACAAGAGGAGGGCAGGGAATCTCACTTCTCCTCGCTATTAATGTTAATTACATTTACTACATGGTCCAATCCACTGAACTACCAAGGGGTATATCTATCGGTGAAATGTAGAGGAGAGAGATACCTAAAACTTTGGTTCAACAAGGATAAAAAGGCACGACAAACAGAACATAACATTGAATTATTTATGCATGGGGAGTCCATAAGGCACAAGGTAAGGAACATGTGGGTTCAGTGGGTTCATCGACAGTGAAGCCTCTATCTCAGATAAAGTTCAAACACTTTCGAGACAAGCTTGGTGTTATTCGGAAAGACCTTCCTCGAAAGGGGGAGCAATGATGTAGCAGTAGGATTGTATCATCCCTAGACATTTGTCCTAAAGTGATCTGATGAATTTGGTCCTCGAGAATGAAGAGGGATTGTATCATCCTAGGACATTTGTCTAAAATAGATCCGGTGACTTCAAGTCCTCATGAATGTAGTGGGATTGTATCATCCTTGAACTTCTGTTCATAATGTATCCAGAGGCTTCGGTCCCCGTGAATGTGGTGGGATTCCATCATCCCTAAAATTTTGTTCAGAATATATCTGGAGGATTAGGTCCTCGTGAATGTGGTAGGATTGTATCATCCTTGAACTTTTGTTCAGAATGGATCCGGTGACTTCGGTACTCGAAAACATGGTAGGATTGTACCATCCTTGAACTTTTGTTCAGAATGGATCTTGTGACTTCTATACTCAAGAACGTGGTAGGATTGTATCATCCTTGAACTTTTGTTCAGAATGGATCCAGTGACTTCAGTACTTGAGAACATGGTAGGATTGTATCATCCTTGAACTTGTGTTCAGAATGGATCCAGTGACTTCGGTACTCGAGAGCATGGTAGGATTGCATCATCCTTGGACTTGATCCTAAAGTGATAGGGAGTGATTATCCCGTAATTGTATCCGATGACTTCGGTTGTCGAGAATATGGTGGGATTGTATCATCCCTGGACTTAAGTCCAAAAGTGATCCAAAGACTTTCATCTTCAGATTGTGGATTGCAGGTTATTGATGATGATGATGATGTTGTTGATCGAAAGATCATAGTGTGATGATGATGTTGCTCAGATTGCTGATGATGATGATGTTGTTGATCGAAATATTAGAGTGTGATGATGATGTTGCTCATATTGATGATGATGATGATATTGTTGATCGAAAGATCAGAGAGTGATGATGATGATGCTCAAATTGTTGCTGATGATGATGTTGCTAATCAGAAGATCAGAGTCTGATAATGGTGTTTCTCAAAGTGTTGTTGATGAGGATGTTGTTGATCAAAAGGTCAAAGTACTATTGATGATGATGTCACTGAAGACCAAACTACTAACGATGATGTTGTCAAAGAATTGTTGCTGATGAAATTAAAGATGAAGACTATGTGTCAATGATGTTGAAAAATGTTCCAATGATTTATAGATGTGTCTTCCTGATGATGTTGATGATGTCCTCTCTCTCCTACTATTGTTGTTGTTGATGTTGTTGTAGAATACCCTTGTCGTTAAGGGGGAGTGTTGAATTATTGTAACTTCAAAGAATATTCTATATATATCTTATTGATCCCCAATGTTTCTATCGGGAGAATCATTTGTATTTCTTTGTACCTCTATGTTCCTAATTGGGATAATTAATAAGAGTCATGAGGAAGTCCCCTCCGTTGTAAGTCGATTCGTCAGTACCCACCGGAATATGTTATAATATTAAGTTAGTCTAGTTGTGGTTACTTGAGCCTACATAACTGAGTTAAGTTTACTCAAGCCTACATAACTAGGTTAAATTTCAAGTGAACGAAAGAATATAAATAGAGTGAGGCACCTCTCATTTGATACACTCACACTCACTTGTGTAGTGCATAAGAGAGAGAGAGAGAGAGAGAGCTATAGCTGGAGAAGGAGGAGGATTAGTTTTGGGTTTTACCTTTTTATCTTTTGGGGCATCTATATTGAGGAAGCTTTTGCTAGGTTTTTCCCATTAGGGTTTTCCCAGGATAAATCTTTGTGTTCTTTTTTGTGTGGTTGTGCTTGTCTATCTTTCAGCGATCTTTTGGCTTATGGTTATGCTGTTATGATGCTAAATTTTTTAAGATGATATAACCATTAAAAATTTAACACGTTATAGTGCCAAAAGATTAATTATGGCAAGAGGAAGAACAGCTACAAAAAGAGGATCCACCATCACCAAATGATGCGAATTAAGAAGAAAATATACTAGAGGATTTAGACTCAACACAAAGTCGTTCCAATTCAACTCCAACAGATCAAGAGATAGAGAAGAAAGGAAAATACCTTGAGGTAGAACAGGAAGTGTCCAAAAGGCAAAATAAAAAGATGAAGGCTGATATAAATGCAAATATCATCGGCCTGGATAGCGAAGATGCGCAAATTATGACTAAGGAAATAGTTGAAGCTGCATAGACAAGCTTCAAAACCATAGAGGAGTGACAGAAATAGATTTCAGGAATGATTACCAACTTACTCAAAGTTTTGTGTAAAGTGGTGGAAGATGTTAAAGTTGCTATAGGTTGTCCAGCACTAAGCACTGAAATGTAAGATCCATGAGAGGTGTCAAAAGTACCACCAACTGGAATAGCAATTCCAGTACCACCAATAAGAATTGAGATTCTAGGAAGAGTTCTTTATCTAAGTACTCCGTAGTTTAATGATGTCGTCAAGGACATAAGCCATGTAACATCAGATTTCTCATTAATGGAAATGGTTAATGTGTATGCAATACAGAGTGTTGCAATGGCTGAGATAAAATTGCGAGAAGGTGCACTTGTTAAGCAGACAAAGGTTGTAAACTAAAGTGTTAAGAAGATGAGACTATTAGTACAAGAGTCTGTACAAAATATGAATTCATGGGAAGAAAAACACCATAGACTTGACAATGTAGTAGCTCATGCTTGTACAAACTTTGCGAAGGAAGGAATAATAGAGGAAATGGTGACTAAAGCCAAGATCACTCAACTTGGAGAGATAGAAGAAAACCTCCAAAAGAAATTCACGGAGCTGAAAGCACAGGTAAGACCAAGCACACCCCCTGAGGTGTTGGAGAATAGAAAATAGGCAGCAGTGGAAGCTACACAGAAGATAGAAGAGGCGGAAGCACTGTGTGCTAAAGTTGTAGAACAAGTCTGCCAGACTTTGGTAGCGCTCATAAATGATGTGAAATTAGAGAAATTCGTAGAAGAGATTTGTACAACTGAGGCAGAGGTAACTCAGCTAAACAATGAGATGAAGCAGTTACCCTTAGCATAGAAGATGGATAAGGAAGCAGTGATAAAAATAATTACAACAATAAGTAATAGTATTGTGCACACAATAACAGCAACATGCAGATAAGGTTGAAGAGTTGCAGGCTGAGGATGAAAGAATCACAAGCATCATTTAGCCTGTACATCAAAAGGTGTGAGAATATGCAAAATCAACAGAAAAGGAAATGCCAGAACATATCAGTTCCGACCTTGTGGAGCATTTGAAGAAGACTAAGGAAGAAGTGTGACAAGAAGTGGAGAGGGTAACGAAAATATTACAATATTTTTAAGGAAAAGCTAACCCCAAGTGAAAAAATGGAGGAATAAGATTTGTGTGGCTCAGGACGAGCCACAAATGAGTGTTGGGGGGTTGTTGGGCCTAGGGATAGGTAAGCAAAATTCGCTTACAGTTCTACTTTAAGTCACGAAAAAGGAGCTAAGGAAAAAGAAGAAGAAGGAGATGCGACAGAGGCATCGATGGAATGAAGGAAGCAACTGGGACAGAGGAATCGAAGGAATGAAGGAAGGAAGAGTGGATGAAGGGAAAGAAGGAGAATGAGGTACGACATAGGAATATAAAGAGGAAGTAGTAGAAGAAGAAGATGTTGTGAACAGAAGAAGATGTCATGACAAAAGAGAAGCTACGATAGAAGAAGATGTCGTGAACAGAAGAAAAGGATGCAACAGAGAAAGAAGGTGATGGAGTGGAGCCATGCCAGAAGGCGTGTAGAGGCACAACGGTCAAAAAGGGATGAGTCATAAAGATAGTGGGTATGAGGTTGGCTAGATCCAACGGAAGCCGCACTTAGGAAGGTATCTTTGTAAGTTAGTTCGTTCATGCCTACTATCATGTTCACTAGAATAGGAAAGACAGCATGTTGGATAAGTGTAGGAAGTAGGCTGAGAAAGTGACGGGTAAAGAGTCTATAAAGAGTCTATAAAAGGAGGAACCCAAGCTATATGTGGGTTAGACTCTCCCAGGTTATTATTGTTTGTTAGTTTTCTAAGTGCATTGAGTCAAGAATCTGCAGTTGAGTACACAAAAGTGTAGAAGAGAATGAGTCGATCTAGGCTGTGTGCATATCAGTAGTAGAGTCAAGTAGAGAAAGACCAAAGATAACAGAGAATATATCATGAGAGGAGAGAGGAGTCTGTAAATATAAGCAAGGAATATCTAAAGCATATTATGCAGCTTAGTGTGCAGACCAAAGGTGCCATATATTTCTCATGCCAGATGAAGAGCACCTTTCTGATTTTTCTTGGATGGGTTTCCACGTTAGATTCTGTGTTTTATGTGTAAATGTTGGATGTATTCAAGCCGCATGTGTATATGTTGTCGTGACTAAATGATTATGCATTTTCTTATGAATGGGTTTATCTACATCAGTCGCACTGATATAAGTTGAATGTATCTATGTTGTATTAGGGTTAATGTTGCATTATTAGTGAGGAAGGAAGTGGTTTGTGGTCTAGGTGTGTATAGTAAGCATGAATAATATTTCCATATTCTTTGGTTGAGAACCTTGGTGATAGTCCAAGGGACACAAAGTCCCCCGCCCAATTGCGGAAACCTGGTTCTGGCAGTTACCCATAGAAATATATCTCGATGAGAATGCATCTGCATCCCAGGTGTTGCCGACTGGGCTTTGCTCTGTCGGGTCGATATCATGGGCTTTGTTGTGCACAAGAGGGAAGGGATTGAACCTGGCTTGAAGAGACAATAGAAGGACAACACTAATGCTCATAATACACCACCAATAAACCCATAATTGATTAAATCAAGGTTCTCTTGATTACTTTATAATCGAGTCCAGGCTAACCTAACATTTCCCCCCTCTAAACTTGACTCAAGGTAAGCACTTAACCCCATTGAAGTTTATAATAATTTATTTGGAATTATATCATGCCCCCCTTAATTAACACCTAGGTCTATGTCAAAACTTTACACCAATGATCAAATAAACTATGGGTATGCATGCCTAAATTAGTCTTGCAGTAATATGCCATTTTACATATGTGATTAAATCCAACTCCATAAAATTTATTACAATTGTATGCTTGAGCATGTGATGCTTGAAGCATCTGCTTGCTTTAGTATCGACATTCCTCATGCTCCAATAACCAAATTAAGCAGTCCTTAACTGAGTACTTGTTCATATGCTATCCTCTGTGTGTTTTCTTTGCTAATGCTCCACATCAATGCATATTGTTCAAATTCAATGATCTACAACTTTTCTTTTGAAAGATATTTACCCTCCCAATCATGGATCAATGAAACCATTTTTCAACAGATATATAATAATAACCTTGGCCAAGCCATGGCCAATTCTCCCAACACCAGCCACTTGAGGCATTTTTACAATGGAGTTATTCACGCCTTTAAACATGCTTCATTACATACTAATACCATGGGCCCATAAACCACCAACAATAAACCCATTGTGGACTAAATACATATTAATCTAATTGCTATTTTACCAAATCTCGATTAACCCAACAATTTCCACATTTAGAGTCCTCGAGCCATATATTATCTCACCTATGAAAATAGAATGGCATACAATGTCCATATAATTTGTCATGTTACAATCTGAATAACAAGGAACAGGGACCAAAAGACACGATGGATATTTAATTTTCCCTCTCACGAACATATAGGTTTGATATGACTTGCATAGAGGTCATGTTTGTCATAACACCAAGTGTTTTTATTGCTTCATATTCCCTTCTTTAAATGCTAACATGGATTGATTCCTTGACATGGTTCATCACAATCAAATTAGGGGAGCAAGAACCTTTTAGGTTGGTCCATTTTTCACGGGATCCTTTTGTCCAAATAAATGGCTTCATTTTCCTTTTGGTTTTCCAATCCATTGTTAATTCTTCAAAATATTGGGTTAATCTTGACTCAGTACAATAGTAATTAATTAATGTGTATTTGAAGAAGATTTGGTGAATCTATGTGAGATGTTGTTAAACCTCAAGATTTCAGGTTGAGTAGCACAACCCATATTCAGTAGGCGATACCAAATATTATCAAGTGAATGTTGGGCGGAGGCTGCTGATATATATAGTCTTTAGTTGTCCATTTGTTCCAAAGGATGCAAGTCGGCTGCCATTTTAAAGGTTTAGGGATTATATTTAATTTTTAGAATTATTAATTTAGAGTTTAGATCTTAGGTTTAACAACATCTCATAGAAATTCACCAAATCTTCTTCAAACATGAATATATGAGAAAATCCAAACATTAATGAGATAATGTGTATTTGGTCATTAATGGGTTTGCATTGGTAGTTTACAAGCCTATCATATTGGGTAACTCATGGTATTATCATGTGATGATGCCTATTTAAAGGCTTGAAGAACTCCATTGTAAAACACCTCATGTGGTTGGCATGGTGGAAGTGGACAAAGGTAATAATAGAGATATGTTGGGTGTTGGTATTCTAGGGTAAATCTTTATGTATTGTGTGTGTGAGCCATTGTTAAATCTTGTTCCTTATATTCTACTTGGTATTGGTTTTTATCAAACTCTTCATCTAGTAAAATTTAATTTATTAGCATGGAAAGGGAAATAACAAAATACAATGATGTCAGAAGATGAACAGGATATTTTTACCCTCGAAACCCTTTACCAGGAAAACATATTATTACCATTTGCCAACCTAGCCAACATTGGCCACATGGGACATTTTACAATGGATTTCTTTAAGGCATTGAATAGGATTCATCACATACTAATGGCATGGGAAAATACCATGGGCCCATAAACCACCCATGATAATCCCATCAGTGACCAAATCAAGGTTATCTTAATTACTCTATAACCAAGTCAAGATTAACCAAACATAAATCAACTTCAATGGAGGACAAGTTCAAGAGGGGTTGAATGTTTGTGCTGTGATAGTGCACCCTCACAGAGACAAGTGAAACAAATATAGAGGTAGGCTTGGTCTTATTATAAAAGGTATCTCTAGTGATGGTAGATTTTTTAGTGTGCCTTGGTGGTGCACCTTCATGGAGATAGCAAGCCCAACAACATAGGTAAGTTGTATTCTTTCTTAGAAGTGAAATTTGTTTGATTGGGCTTTTATTTCCTAGTTGGATTGGATTTAGTGGAGCCTTTTAAAACTTTACAGTGGAATGGTTATTCCATCCTTGAGGTTGAACATGCCCTCTTTTGGGGGTATTTTAGGTAACCTTTGGTTTGTTCTTGGTTTTTATTTAGCCTTAAGTGCATAAATATTTGTAGTTTTATGTATAGTTCTCTAGTATGGTTCACTCTTCCAACTCTAATATGAATGGGGAAGATGGAAATATTGAGAATACTTTTTTTTAAAGGATGTCTAGTCATTTGGAAGGGATGAGGAAAATAACTAAGTATCTCAGTATCTGTATGGAAAAACAAGAAAATAAGTAGGATGAAATGGAAGCAAATATGAAAGGGCATAATTTGAAATATGAAAATCTTGCAAATGACTCAAAAACACATTACAATATTTTCTTGGGTTTAAGTGATTAATTTGGGAAATCCATCGTGTTAGGCAATAGGGTTTGATAAAAGGAGTGAAAGTTGCGGGAACTATTTCTTTAACACATATCCTCTTCATCAATGACATACTGCTTTTTGGAATTGGCTAATTACAAGAAGGGTCAATGCTAAAACATATTCTAAATCTATTATCTTCGGCTATTATTATGGTAGGAAACTTGGAATAGTCGTCTACATGCTCATTTGGACTTCCTGGTGACATTTGGGAACATATTTATAGAAATTTTAATGTACTATGGAAGGACTAGTAGGGGGGGATTAAATACCTGGGGTATTCCTTACAGACCAAAAAGTATACAGAGGCGGATTGGTTTTGGATTATATCGAAGATTGAAATTAGAGTGAACCATTTATGCAATCAATGGATATCAAGAGGAGGTTAGCATGTGTTAATCAAGTTTGTCATTGAGACAATTTCGGTATATTCGTTCACACTTTCCTCAATTCCAAAGGGAATAAAGAGAATAGTAGAAATATTTGCACAGATTATGTCTAGAAGTATAGAATACAAAGGATGGTTTTAGGCAAAGTGGGATTTGATTGCATGACAAAACAAATATGGAGGTTGGGGTGTTAAGAATTGCACAATTTTGGAATCTTGCGGCAAAATATTAATGGAATTTCATTACAAATGAAATCCTTTGGTGCATAATCCTATTTCATAAATATATAGCACTTGGTAGCATACTTGATTGGATTCGGAACCCTGGGAAATTGGTGGTCCATGCACTAAATCATTGGAAGGCCTCGTCTTCTGCATTCTCAATTATTGTTGACCAAATTGCATGTAAGATTGGTGATGGCTCACAAGTAAGAATTGTTTTTGATACCATCCTTGGCTGCAACAATTCTATATTTATTTCTCCATATGTGATTAATCAATTGAAATTGAGGGACATGTGTACACTCAATAAGATAGGAAAAGAAGCATATAGATATTTATGGATGTAAGGATAGCTTACTATTCATGGGATTTGATTAGTAGGCGATGATGCTCAACATTGGGAGACACGTATTGCATAACTTTAGTGAGCACACATAAGATTAATAGAACATTTTGATGTGCTAGCCTGGATTTGGAAAGGTAAAGGAAGTGTATATTTAGTTTCTATTGGCTACGAGTCTATTCAGAATCTTACTACTATATCCTTGGAATGGTGGTGGCAAAAACTATGGAAAGTACATGCACCCTCCAAAAGCATTTTACTAGTATGGCTTGTTATGCACAATCGAATTCCTAAATGGGATAGGTTGTAGAAAAAATGGTTAGAAGGATATCTCAATAGGGACAACATGGAAATCAATTCACACCTCTTTGTATCCTACCCTCTCACGGTCCAATTATGGAAAGAGATCGATAACTCTTTGAAAATTAGTACCATGTGGGACAAGGGGAATTTTCTTGGGAATATTAAGGAATGAATCTCACAAAAAGAGCTTAGGGAATTAAAAGTAATACCCTTTATGGTAGTATGGAATATATCAATCACCCAAAATGCAAATATATTTGAAGACAAAATGGTCCCTTACTTCTAGGCGATAGCACAAGCTCTCTCTATGATCACTTTCTTTCATAACAGTCCAAAGGTTAAAACTGATAATCATCCTCATCCTCTTCTAATTGATTAAAAAATGTCCTTGGGGATACTTCAACGAGGCAATGCATGAAAATGGTGCAAGAAGTGGTGTTGGTTATGTTATTTTTGTATAAGAAACTCGCTATTATACAAGAAAAGTTTCTCTTGGTCCAGGATCAATGAGTAATAGTGAGATAAAAAGAAACTTTTCTCCCATTGAAATTTACTCTAAGAAGAGGGATAAAAGATGTTCATATTTATTGGAATTCTCAACTTGTCATCAAATGGATGAACAATCAATGTCTGGTTCAAAAATCCAGGATTTTCAACTTAGCTATGCACTCAAAAGAAATTACTAAGTCCTTTGACAATATTTATTTTTCTCACATATATTGACAATATAATATAGATGCAAATAATCTTTCCAAGGAAGGGTTATTAGGGATACTTCATCAATTAAAGGAATAAGAACTATAAGATGGGAGACATATATCATTTTATACTGATTCTATTCTTGATGCTTAAATATGTTAATAGATTGATGTTTATAGCTTGATGTTATTACTGTTGGCATGCTTTGTTTTTAATAGCCAAGTGGCTTAAATTTTATGATGTAGCTATAATAATAATTACATAAACTATTAGAGTATATAATAACTATAAGTGACTGATAGGAAACACTTTGGTGAAAATTACTAGCTTTATTTTTTTGAAAAAGTCTGAATAGATTGTCCATATGTAAGAATTTTGAAGATTGTATTACTTTTCCAAGTATAAATATAAATATGTCTTTTTAATGGGGAAAAAATATTATCTTGGGGTTCATTTGAGGTTCACGATCTATTATTTTTCACCCAATCATCTCCACTAGTTTAGTAAAAATAGGGTTGGTCATGAGGAAACAATGCAGTAGATAGTTGTGGCATTAGTAGAGTAGTGAAACTATCAAGAATATTAGGGTATGGAGTGAGATGATGTTTCCATGGAGGAGGCCTATTCAGGGCATAAATTTGGTTAATATATTTGCTCATGCTTTTTACTTGTCTAGGGTTATTTTACCAATATATAAGGAAATATAGTTTCAAGTTTTGTAGGAAGGACTTCGACCATGTTTTTTTGTTATGCTATTTTGAAGACCTGTATATGTTGCTAGATTTCAATAGAGTAACTTTGTTTAAATTTTGAAACCTTTGTAAGATCAAGTTGTTTGGGTTTTCCACAACCCCTTTATAATATTAATCCTACATTTTTTAATTAAAAAATAGGATCATAAATTACTAAAGTAGCATACTTGAGTTTGCAATTTAATGATTATGGAATAATAAACTAATCTTCAACAATGTAGCCCATGCAATGCTATGAATTGGAAAATGAATTAACTTTTAAAGTCATGTCAACATACACAAGCCAAAACATAATTTGGATGAATACTGATGTATAAAGAACACCACCTAAAGAAGCAAGGATGAGCACGTTGTGATCTTCGAGTAATCGGGTTTTGTGATCAGTTGAATCTAGTTCTTAAAATCCTCTACCATTTCCATTCATGTTTTTGTGTTTCATTCAAGATGGAATGTCAATGTCATTATTTTCCTTGATATCTCTCGAATATCACTCATTGCTACGACCTTTCCACCCATTTCATGGATTTGTTTAGCTACCAAGAACTGAAATTTCCAAAACCTTGGAAAGGTTAAATAGGATTTGGTATTTGAATCTACAACAATTCAAGTTCCCCTAACACTATCGATATGAAAATTTCAAATTGATTTTACTACCATTTTCATTTATTATCGTCCATGGATAAATTTGGAGTGAAGAAAAAGTATGATTATAAGATTCCCGAAACAATTATTGCAAGAAGCGAATTTAAAGAAAATGGCATAGAAAAGTTGAAAAACCAAACGCTTTTTTTAATTGCACCAAGAGTAGCGAGGTATTCTACAAGCTAGTATAGGGTAGATATTGTAACGTGTAACGTTGTGTAGCGTTACGCAACATGATGTTCCCATTAAAAAAAAATGCAATATATATATAAGCCGACATCATTTGCATTTTTTTTTAATGGGAACATCATGTTGCGTAACGCTACACAACGTTACACGTTACAATATCTACCCTATACTAGCTTGTAGAATACCTCGCTACTCTTGGTGCAATTAAAAAAAACGTTTGGTTTTTTAACTTTTCTATCCCATTTTCTTTATTGCAAGAAGTGAATTTAAAGAAAATGGCATAGAAAAGTTAAAAAACCAAACGTTTTTTATAATTGCACCAAGAATAGCGAGGTATTCTACAAGCTAGTATAGGGTAGATATTGTAACATGTAACGTTGTGTAGCGTTACACAACATGATGTTCCCATTAAAAAAAATGCAAATGATGTTGGCTTATATATATATAATGATTTCATAGTAAACCTAATATATCAACTATTGAGAAGGATCAAATATATTAACATGTCTTAATGTGTAAAAATTTAAGATTTAAAAAAAAAAAAACTTTAAAATTGGATCACTCTTGGTGCTTGATAGATCTGGGTTTAAGATGGATCTATGTTGGTGCTACTAGATTTATAGACTTATACTCTCAAGAAAAGTTGTAGAGAAAAGAAATCAAACAAAATGACTTAATAGACTGCAAAATGTTGATCTAAGATGATTTTCCCATACTCATCCAACAACGCTTATTTTGCAACACATAACACCTCTACCAATTGTAACTTCCCTACCAAGGGATCCACCTCAATCCTACCCAACACAAAAGGAATATTTCTAACATCAAAAATCAATATCGTAACACATAGAATACATGAGATGTAAGTGGCATCTTTCACTAGTAGAAAATGAGAAATTAATGACTAAAAAAATGACTAAAATGAGGCTATAAACGACTATTTTTGAGTCGGTGACTAATAGTAGCAAATTTCCACTATCTTATAGCTAGTCATATTTCACTAGTCATTAATAGCTTGACTTAGTATTCATTGATTTAGTCACTGATTTAGTCATTGATTTAGTCATTGTTTTAGTCATTGATAGTTAATGATTTAGTCATTAATTTAGTCACGGATTTAGTCATTGATTTAGTCACTGAGTGAGTCATTGATTTAGTCACTGATTGCAACCATTAATGACCAAATATACGACTAAATAAACTACTAGATTTAACATATTAATGACTAATCTAAATATGACTAAGATACGGGAAATTAGATACTAATAGTCGTATATATGCGAATTTAGTCGTTTTTGTAGTCACATATTTATGATAGGGCACGAAGGAATCGAACCACCAACCTCCTGCCTATAATTAGGCAGGAGCTCTACCATTGAGCTAGCACCCTTTAAGAAGTTGTTATTGCTTGACAATGATGATATTCAAACAAATTTATGATAGATATCAATCTACAAACTACATAATTATTCCTATTACAACTTACCAGTAACTAGTATTTATGATAAACTAATTCCTGAGAGCTATGTACAATTTTCCCTGTAACTGAAGCTAATAAAAATACTACAAATACTCTTACCAAAGAGATTTAGTGATGAGTACCTCTTCCCATTCTTCAACACTATCATTCTCATAGTCCAAAGAAGAATCCTTCTTGAAAGGATTTCGAAGCCCAATGGCATCACTGCATCAAAAACAAAGAGTTAGAAACAGAACTTTCCCTCTTGTCTACTACAATATTAAGAATCCATGAGCTTCAAAGTGTTTCAGATGTTCCTCATCATGGGCTATCAAAAGTAAAACACAACCTGTTGCTTTGATAATTAATAAACTTAAAATTATGCAAAGTATATTCACATTTTCTTTGAGAAGGTTCCATAATAAGCAGGTCTATGGTTGTGATCAAACTGCAAAAGGTTTTTTCTCTTATTGTGAAGCCTATTTTAGCTTTAAATCAAGTGATAAACATTCTAAGAGCCAGGCAGATTCAAAAACTTATTGCTAATGGAGACTCGACGATTATCATTTGCAAAATTAGAGACTTGACTCCCTATGCACCGTAATGTCTTGCAAAAATGATCTCTAGACTTAGAATTCAAAGAATTGCAAGTATTTTGACTTGGTGAATTGCAAGTATTGCAAGTATTTTGACTTGTGGAATTGCAAGTATTGCAAGTATTTAGCATTGAATCATTTACTGTTTCAAAGGTACCATTTTGTATGGAGGAGTTATTCTTTGTGAATCATTATTCCTTGGATATAAGGGCACCTAATAGTGGATTCAATAATTAAAGAGTCATGTTGCAAATATAAAGAGAAATACCCTGCTCCTACAACATTGCGTCTTTAGAGAAACCTTTAAAGGGTTGTATATTTTGCTTTTAGGTGATGATACCAGTTATTTGAAAGGCAGGACAACTAGTTAAGCATGAATTAAACTTGAAAAACTTGCAAACTATTAGGTATAACAAAATATATATCAGCTCTTTGTTGAGATGTACAGGATCCGAAACAGCTTCCATGATGATTGGACAACAGTTCACATAGAGAAATAACCATTGAAAAGAACTAAACTTTCCTTAGAATGTATGGTCACCTAAAATAAGACTACACTATAATTTAGATTCTAGTATGCTTTTGAGATTGAATATACCTATCGAAAAGGTTGGAGAGACCGGTATTCTACAGTGTTATTATAATGCACAGTTGCATAAAGGCCTATTCTTATCAAGATTTATGACTTTCAAAATGAAGGAATTTACTTGACCATGAAATGCATATTTATGATGAAGCAAAGGATAGAGAAAATCATGATGAGGTTCACATTCCCCATTTGAACTGCCTACAAGAAACTATTTCTTTGTAAGGGTAATAAAGCATGTCTCCATCCTGCTTGAGTGGAATGTGAAAGTGCCCTACCCTGATTATCTGATTATAAATTAGTTTTAAGTTCCAATTCCCTTCAATCCCTATGGCATGTTTACACCTTCCACTCTGACTCCGCACGTTTGATGTGTTGCTTCTTCAATGGAATATAAGAGCCTCACTAAGACCTGGGTCTCGTATTTTGGTGTGGAGTTATATTTACAAGTACAAAGTTCAAGGTTCATGAAGAATTGTTCAAAACCTACCATTAGTACAACATTATAACATAGGGTATGTTTATGCGGGAAAATAGAGGCAGGGCAAAGCAGACGGTAAGAGTAAGAGAGGGTCTGACCTCCCCAATTACGTTTTTTACTTGCCAAGTCGAAGAAGTTCAGTGCAGAATTCAACTTCGGCACTATGGACATTGAAGAACTCAGAGAAAGGGCTATGGCTTCCATGCCCAACAAGAATCACTCATCTATGTGGGGACAATTTATAAATTAGAAGGTATCCATACCTTGTATTGGACAAGGATTGTTGATGTATATGTAACTTCGGAATGTATTCTTCTATGTATATTATGTATTTGAGTCATGCCCCGATGTTCCTATTGGGAGGATTAATAATGTAAACAAGTCTTGTCAAGTCATTATGTAAGTCCCCACAATTTTGGGGCACTTGAGTTATTATACACTAATTAAGGTGTAGGCTCGAGTAAGTAATTGTTAGTTGGGCCGACATGATTAAGTGAATTTCAAGTGAACGGAAGAATATAAATATAGAGTGAGAGTCTTTATATTTATCACTTGTACACCACTCACTCACTCAAGTGTGGCGCATTAGTGAGGAAGGAAATACTGGGGCTAGACAGAAGAAGAAGACTACTGCTGTTGGGAGTGCATCTTACTGTTTTGGGGTCTTACATCTTGTGGTGATTCTATCTTTGAGGAAGTTGCGGGGTTTTCTCCATTTATGGTTTCCTCGATCAAAACTCTTTGTGTCTCTTGTCTCTTGTGATGTGCTTATGTTTTGTTGATGTGCTTGTTATTCTCTCAGTGAAAAGATCCTAACATAATGCTAGATTAAATGTTGAAAAACTAACATGGTATCAGAGCTAAACTGAGAAGAAGACACTATGCAGCTGTGGGAACTAGGGATTCCTAGTTTATGGATCTTCCTCCACATATTTTCAGCAAAATTAAGGTGGAATTACTCTCCTCCCTAGGGCGCATCTTTCTGTCGAAGCGGAATTCGATTTTGAGCATTTTTATTTTTCGATGTGGAAATTAGGGATTTCTATAGAAGAGGAATTTTTTAGTGAGACCAGCATAGGATTGTTCTCCTCATCAAAACAAAATTTTAGAGACCTGGATCAAGAAATTTTGTTGGGTAAATCTCCGGGAAAGTCAAACCCTAGTTTGACCCCAAGCTAGAGAAACCCTAAATACTAAAACTGCTAAGTTTTGGTACAGTCGCTGTATTTCGAGATTGGAGAAGTTTCAAGCGCTGAAAATTGTAGGGTCTGAAGCTACAATCATGATGAATCCTATGTCCAAAAATCAGACTCAGATTTGCTATATTCCAGGAGATATGATCTCTCCAAGTTAGGGTTCCAGCCTCTTCCAAAATTCATCCCTAAACAGGACATCTGGGGAGATCTGCAATATCTTGGGCTACAGAGGTCCAAATGGAATTCTTGAAGATGTTCCAAAAAGGTAATGGACTGTACTTTAGGTGATCCGAATATCAGACTCAGAAGATGAACCAGTGACATGTGGCATGATGTACAAATTCACTGTTATGAACAGTCCTGTAACAGGTCACCTTGGGAAAATGATCATAAATCCCAAATGGTGAAACAAATTCTGATTAAACCTACTGTGTTGGATCAGGGACATGTGAGGTTACCTTATTATGAAATTTCAGATGCATAGGAGTAGTAATTTTGGAGATATCACAGAAACAGTAACAGGCATTTCTGCAGAAGAAATTGGAAAATTAGGGCTTCCTGTTCCGGGAGCTTCCCTCCACTGTTTTCAGGAAAGGAGTACATTAGACAGCTCCATTTGAAGAGATATATCTGTTTATCCAATCAGATCTGAAAGATTCCAAGTTTTTAAAATTAGGGTTTCTGTGACAAACCCTAGATCAGCCAGCTCCGGAACCAGGACAGACACCTCAAATCGGTAAGATCTAATCCTTTGCTATTTTCATTTGAGGTTCTCATTCCAAAGTGATCTATCACATCAGCTTGATGATAAGCTTGGTGAACTTGACAAATTCCAAGCCTAGAAGTATATGATCTCTCTGAAGAAAATGGATTGGACACCTACATGAGTATAGAGGTTCCAGTTTCAGAGGGAGACGAGGTTAGAAGCCTTTCTCAAGAAGAACTTGGTCAAGGCCAAAGAAGACATCATGCTCATGCTACAAAGGATGATGAACCATCCAGAAAGAGATCCAGATATGAAAATGAATATTTTTCAAGAGAGGATGAATATGTTCTGATATCATCTCTCACAGGTAACATTACTCATGGAAGTGATGATTGGCTTATAGACAGTGGGGCTTCCAAACATATGACGGGATTCAAGGAATCCTTTGTAAGACTGTCAGAACATGAATCACCTCACAAGGTGAAACTAGGAGATGAATACCAATATCCAATAAATGGTAGTGGGGAATCTTCATACAATCTAGACTCTGGTAAGTCTCTAACAATGAAAGAAGTATTGTTTGTTTCAGAACTCAAGAAGAACCTTCTCTCCATTTTAGCATTGATGCAAAAGGAATGCGGGTTGCATTCATAGATGGTCAAGCTATCATGTGGCCAAAAGGAAAGACTATCGATGATGCGGTAGTGATTGGACAACAAGAAGGAGGCTTGTACAAATTGAAGGACCAAATGAGCTTCGGCATAGAAGGCTTGCACATGTGCATTACAGAGCACTACCTATTGCAAGCAAAGCTATTGAAGGTCTTCCAGAATTTCAAGCTATTTGAAGGGAGGAACAAAAATCAGAATATGACCTAAAGAAACCAGTTGAAGAATGTGAATATCTAGAATGTAGAGACCATGCAGTCATAAGAGTCTCTCAAATCAAGAACAACTTGAAGTAGAAGTGAAGAATGCAGAAGTGGTGATGGCCACCTTAAATGGCCTCCCAGGATCGTGGAATTCATTCATTCAAGGAATGTGTTCCATAAGGAAGTGATTACTTTCAGCAAACTCTAGGAAGAAGAAGAAGCTCGACTCATAAGAAGAGAAGAGAAGATGGAAGCAAATGAAGATCAAGCTCTCAAAGAAGATACCTCAAGCAATGAGGATTATGAAGAACTCAACTCTTGAAGAGCTTCTTATCCTCCTTATCATTTGGATAAGAAACGATGCTACCATGAATGAAGAAGACGATGAAGCTGAAGGCTCAAGAAGCAATCTACCCACGAAACAAATAAAGATAAGTATTCAATTGTCATTTTATGATATTGTTTTGTTATGCATTTGTTTATATTCAGTTGATGTATCATGCATGATAATATGTTTGCATTAATGGCAGTATACTACTAATATGCATGTGATGGGTAAGTAGCTCATGGTGCTATACAACTCTCCATTGCTACTTATCTAGAATGAAACCTCTTTGCTGACATATTGGATTAGTGCACAATCTCAATGTTGTCCTGGTAGAGATGGAAGGCATCTAGAAAGTTTCAGTGAGATATTGATGAATGTTGTATTGGATAAAGTAGTTGCATGATCATATATTTATGCATAAGTGTTTGCCAATATAAATATTCCTTATGAAATGTTTCTAACCATACAATTGCATTTGACTTGTAGGAAAGACCGCATACATAATATCCTACAAGCAAAGAAGAATCAAGACTTGTTTCGAAGAGCAAGTGACGACCTTTCAAAATGAAGAATAATATGACGAGTGCAGTGACATCATTGATGAAGAACCTTCCAGCCACCAAGAAGAAAGGGAAGACTAGTTCAAGAAGAATGATGTCAGGGCGCAGTATCGAGACCTGAAGAGAAGTTCATAGTTCCATCATGCAGTAGATGGAAACGTCGTGGGATACAAAGCAAAGATTCGTAGAACGAGGCTTCTCATGAAAAGAGGCCTAGACTACGAAGAGACATTTGCAACCAGTAAGAGTTGAAACACATACATGATGAGATTGATGAAGATCTTAACCTTTGATACAAGGTTAAGATGCAAGTCTATACACTAGATGGATACATAGAATACTAGTATCAGAGAAAGCTACTTGTCACTCAGGTACATAATGTTTTCAGTGCATAAAGAACGGAAGACAGAGGGAGTATGATGCTTTGCTTTAGAGGGAGTGACTACAGAATATGTTGAGGTTCGACATGATACGACAGGATGGGAAGATTACTGATGACTCTAGGGTTTACTGAGAGTAAAGCGGATTCCAACCTTTGCTTCAAGGTTGAAGATGGAAGACCAGTGATGCTCCTGTTATGTGTCGATGCACTATTTTCTAGGCATGGAGGTGTGGTAGAGTACATATGGGATCTTCCTTGGACAAGGGAAGTATGCAGTAGAGATCGTGAAGAGGTTTGGGATGATGGACTGCAAGACTATGGCCACACCTATGGCATCGAACATGAAGCTGTTAAGTGATGCTTCATCAGAGACGGTTGATGCTACGATGTATCATCAGATGATTGGGTCCTTAATGTACCTGAGACTAGATACTTGCCTTGCTGTTTGCAAAGCATGCAGGGGTACAATTGATTATGGACTCAAGTACGATGAGAATCAAAAGATTAACCTGGAGGGTTATGTTGATTCAGATTGGCCAGGAAGTGCCATCGATAGGAAGAGTACTTCAGGATGTTGCTTCAGTATGGGATCAAGTGTGATCTCTTGGTTTAGTAGGAAGCAATCCTGTGTGGCACTAAGTACAGATGAAGCAGAGTATGTCGCAGCTTGTTCAGCTAGTTGTGAGGCAGTATGGCTACAGAAGCTACTGTCTGATATATTTGATCTCCAGTTGGATGCTACTTGTATACATTGTGACAACCAGAGTTGCGTGAAGTTGTCAGAGAATCCAGTGTTCCATGACAAGTCGAAGCATATCGAGATCAAGTATCACTATATCAGGGATATGGTGCAGAGAGGAGCAGTGAAGCTCCAGTATGTTGCGATGAAGGAACAGATAGTTGATGTACTGATGAAGCCATTGGCTAGGCTAAAGTTTGAGTACTTCAGAGAGAGACTTGGTGTTATCTAGATCGAGGTTCCCTCCAAGAGAAAGTGATGAGACCCATAGCAATTCTGACATGGTGAGAGGATTGGTTCCTTCCATGGTCAGATGTAAGGGTTGAGCCATTCTATCATGGTGAGAGGATTTGGTTCCTTCCATGTCAGATATGAGTGCTGACTGCCATTCTGGGAATGGAGGCACCTGGTCAGTTACCAGGAACACTCAGTCTAGGACTAAGAGACCCATTCTGATGAGCAGGTCAGATGTAAGGGCTGAGCCATTCTATTCATGGCTAAAGGATTAAGTTCCTCCCATGTCAGATGTGAGTGCTAGCCATTCTGTCAAGTAGGACAGATATAAGGGCTACTGCCATTCTCCAGGAGAGTGGAGGCACCTGGTAATAAAGGATTAAGTTCCTCCCATGTCAGATGTGAGTGCTGGCCATTCTGTCAAGTAGGACAGATATAAGGGCTACTGCCATTCTCCAGGAGAGTGGAGGCACCTGGTCAATTACCAGGTAGCTTAGTCTAGGACTGGGGGCCATTCTGACGAGGGTGTAGGATTCAGTTCCTACCAGGTCAGATGTAAGTGCAGAAATCTTCTATCATTGTGAGCAGGATGCGATTCCAGCCTGGGTGAAAGTGTGGAAACCTTTCATCATTGTGAGTAGGATGTGTTCCCGCCTGGATAGAAGTCTTCCATCATTGTGAGCCGAATGTGATTCCAGCCTGGGTGAAAGAGTGGAAACCTTTCATCATTGTGAGCAGGATGTGTTCCCGCCTGGATGGAATTGTGCCTTTCTGACGAGTAGGTCAGATATAAGTGCAGAGCCATTTCATAGGTGGTAGTTGATGTGCCTATCATGCTGGTGAATGTGAGTGCTAGGCCTTTCTGACGAGCAGGTCAGATGTAAGTGTTGGGTGAAGACCTGCCTGGTGGCTAGGCCTACAACCAGCATGAAAAAGGGTTGGCTCTGTAGAAATTCCTATGATGAGATAGTACACACATGATGATGACCAGAGAGATCTCGATCGAGTGATGATCCAGATCCAGCAATGAGATCCAGATCGAGTGATGATCCAGATCTAGCAGTGATGATCCAGATCGAGTGATGATCCAGATCCGATCCAGTGATGATGATCCAGATCGAGAGATGATCCAGATCCGATAATGAAGATGACTTGAATACGAAGATGACTTGAAGACAAAGATGATCCAGTTGATACAGAGAAGAAGACCAGCGCTGAAAATTGTGTCGAAAGAATACCTTCCTAGTTAAGAGGGAGTGTTGATGTATATGTAACTTCGGAATGTATTCTTCTATGTATATTATGTATTTGATTCATGCCCCGATGTTCCGATCGGGAGGATTAATAATGTAAACAAGTCTTGTCAAGTCATTATGTAAGTCCCCGCAGTTTTGGGGCACTTGAGTTATTATACACTAATTAAGGTGTAGGCTCGAGTAAGTAATTGTTAGTTGGGCCGACATGATTAAGTGCATTTCAAGTGAATAGAAGAATATAAATAGAGAGTGAGAGTCTCTCTATGTATCACTTGTACATCACTCACTCACTCAAGTGTGGCGCATTAGTGAGGAAGGAAATACTGGGGCTAGACAGAAGAAGAAGACTACTGCTGTTGGGAGTGCATCTTACTGTTTTGGGGTCTTACATCTTGTGGTGATTCTATCTTTGAGGAAGTTGCGGGGTTTTCTCCATTTATGGTTTCCCCGATCAAAACTCTTTGTGTCTCTTGTCTCTTGTGATGTGCTTATGTTTTGTTGTTGTGCTTGTTATTCTCTCAGTGAAAAGATCCTAACATAATGCTAGATTAAATGTTGAAAAACTAACAAGGATATCATTATCTTTCATAGTCTATCTAACAATATTGCCATTCTCATCTTCTACAATCAAAACCTCTTCTGTCTTATCCATACTACAAATCATCAGCATCTTGAGTTTTGACATTGGTCCATCATATAAATGCCTTAGTTGCATAAGTTAAGAACCTATCCCATCAACCATGCCTGAAATTAATGGAACCTACATGGGCAAGAAATTGATAAGCCACTTTAATATTTTTGAAATATCACAACAAATAAAATAATCAAACTTCTATCAATGTTTTCATACAATTTAATATCATATAATTAGATAATCATTAGTGAAGTACTTAACCATTAGAAACTATAAACTATCAATATTCAATACAAGTAAACATTTGGAACCAAGAACCCCAATCTAATCCAAATAAATTATAAATCCATGATAGATATCATGAAAATACAAAATAAGTCCCTTAGCCGAGGACAAGCTAAGGGAATCCGTCCCAAGCATTTGCTATGAGTGGGACAAACAAGAACCATATATTATTGCATGGACACCTATATTATGATGTATATGTTAAGCAATAAAAAAGAGCATTAAGAGGTCAATGAACTAAATAGTCCTATGGATGCTTGACAGCATAGAACAAAGAAAATTGACAATACTACTGAAAAGAACCATACAAACTTTAATGTTCTTTACAAATCAGAATTTTCTTGAGATAAAGAAGAACATAGGACATGGATTATAACATGGTAATAAAAAGTAGCAAATATGCTTTTACCTGGAGGCCCATAACATTGGAAACTGCAGCAAGATTGTCAGAAGAATGGTGTGCTTCAAAAAGTTATGAAACCAAGGCATTCCAACAATCCAGGCAAACATGTAGCAAAACTAGAATAATCAAAAGAAACCCATCTTTTTTACCATGCAGTCTTGAAGAAGAAAACACTAATTCACATCAAAAACCTACCTTGAAAACTTATTTATCATCAACATAAGAAATGTTGATTAAGTATTGAAGACCCATAAGTAGTGCTGCCCAATTTTCAGGCATAGTTTCAAGTATTCGAATGTGTGACTGCAGTGAAACAATCAAAGTTACAAATACTATTGCAAGAAGCAATGACACCATTACAAATACTTTGAGTCATGATGTCGACTATTAGTTTCAATCTTTCAGAGAACAGTACAAGGAGTTCAAGTCCAACTTAAATAATTAATATTGTGATTGAACTCATAACCATGCATCACAAAAATAAATGAAGATGTCCAAATAGGTAAGACGGTCCTTTACTGTAAAGTGATAAAAACCTTACCTTGTAAAATGAGGTGAAGAAGAGTGCCAAGTTAGAATTTAACAGTTAGGCATAAATTACTTTAATACCCAATGAGATCAATCTAACCTCAAAATGCCCTATATAAAACATAAGTTTAATGAAATAATGTGTTCTGCAACGAAGTACTTCCAAGTATTTAAAATGTAAAATACCAACAATAAAATCTGTGAGATCTTTTTAATTTTAATTTTGCATAAGATCTTTTATCTAAAATATATTTGCAAGAAGAGCACTAGTAGTGTGGTTATAAGCTCTACAATTGGTTTAGAAATCAAGTTGTACAAAAACATTGTTCTGCAGGGTCTCTATCAGATAGAACTCTATGGATTGTACTTCTAACTTCATAACTTTATTACTCAATCCTATTCTGTTGTTCTGAAATAACTTTACTATTAAAGACTATTCAGTTGTTCAGATATAACTTTACTAATAAAGTCTTTTCTGTTGTTTTTCATCTACACTTGCTTCAGTCAATGATGCAATTGCCTAGTATTTCTACTAGAAGCACTGGTCACTAGATGTTAATCTTATCCATTGTGTTTACAATGTCACACAGCCTTTATCAGTCCAAGAGGCATCATTTGATGATGCAGATGTAGTTTCAAAGAAGGTCCAAGAATAAGAGAACTTTTGTTCACTCCAATTTTTGCTCTGATTTTTACCTATAATTTCCCTTGTTTTTGTTATTTAGTTCAAAATACTAACAGCGTGAGATTTGAAATCACAAGTCATCGGGCAATCCCTATTCTTCCATCCCTTTTCATAGTCAAAGTACAATAACCATATCAAAATATTTTACAAATTCTACAAAGCAACAATCCTTACCTCTATGCATTGTCAAATGTTATCCAATATTGTTATCTTGGGCTTAAGTTATGGGCTAATGTTATCCAAGATGAGAAATTAGTCTAAACAAGTGTATTGGACTACCAGTTTTGCCAAATAATGGAAGAATGCATGCAACTGATAGTGGATGAGGGTTAAATTCATATCAGTTTTGAAAAAAAAATGTATGATAGAAGCATACATACACCTAAACATATTAAGGTCCCCACCCATATTAAAAAAAAGTCATCTCAATCATACTCTACATTGCCTTGTAGAATTCACAAGGCAATCCATCAATTCCAGGGGACTTCCCATTTTGCATTGAGGAAAGGGTAGCAAACAACTCTTCCTTCATGAAATCTCCATCCAAATTATCTTGGTCACCAGTAGAAATATTATTACGGACCATCCTAAAGTAAGCATGAATCCAACATGCGGTAAGACGAATATATATTCTGAAAATGCTCACTAAACATGCCTTGGTTGGATTCTCCTCAAGAGATCCATCAGCTCGGCGTAAACCTATCACCCTGTCAGCCGCCACCTTCTTCAAGAAATCAAAGAACTTAGAGCCTTCATCTCCCTCTTGAATCTGCTATAGTTGGGAAGGAAACCCTCTGGTAGTTGGGCAAGCACCACCAACTCTATCGAAGCTGCATTCTCCTAAATAAGAATATTATGCAAATCCTCCTCAAGTAGGGTACAGATCTTCTCTAGCTTGTGTTTGATTGACCTTATTTATACCACTCCATACTCCTTGTTTTCTAGGGTGGCCTAGTCATAAGTTATAACTAGGGTATCTTACATTAATTGTAGGGAGGTTGTTGTATCACAAATAGGTTGACCCGGCTATTAAGGCATGGGTGGAAGCCTACATGTGTAAAGTCTGTCACCAAAAGAAAGGTATACCTAATATTATAAAGTTATATGTTTTTTTTTTCTTTTGAAAGTATCCATTATTTTCTCTCTTTTTTTATTCCTTTTAATGAGGTCCTCTAAAATACCAAAGGTACATTTCACTATTTCATTTTTTACATTGATTGTTTTATGTTGGGCTATAATAATTAATGGACATACCCTCTTATCAGTAGCTTCTCAATCAGAGCACCTTAAGCTCTCATACGTGCCTTCCTTGATTTGGAACTGTACCTTACAGGGATTTGGTTTTAATCTATATGCATATCGAGAGTCCAGAGAAAAGGCTGCATTTTTTCCACATCTATTGTATGGATTTGGTAGGTTCTTGCTTCCTTGTTTTCTAGCATTTCTTCTAGAGAGTCATGAGTGCTACAATTATTTGTTTCACAGGGAGACTATTTTTTTGCTATTAACATTTATAATATCATTGTAGAGTAGGAAGTCTTATTTGTTCATGTTCCTTCAAAGTGTCTTTCATATTAAATTTTTAACATGTTGGGGAACATCACACTTATTATCGTCTTTCTTCATAGTGAGGACCCTTTTCTATTGTTGAGAATTACTATGTAGTACGTGTCTTGATGGAGGGATTCTAAGTTCCTTGACACTTCCCAATTTCTTGTTAAGAAATTATATTAAGATTCCATTTTTATATACTTGGGATCCATATTTCCTTCTGAATGTAGAATGTTTGATGACCTAGGTAGGAGCATTTAATCTTCTTGGTTCCACTTTCTAAGATATCTGGATTAGGAATCTTAAGCATTGTCCTCGCTCAAGGATATTTCCCTCGTAGCAATGAAATGTTTTTCCCAGCTGCTTACAATATGACAAACATTAGCAACAGTTTGGAATTTTAACTTGCTTGCAATTGTGGCAGAGTGTAATCCTCCAAAGAAGTAGAACCACTGGATGTTTAATTGTATAATCATTCATATAAACACATTTGGAACTTTCTCTTTTTCTTTCCCATTTTTCATCATCCAAGTTGATTTGTTAGTTACATGGTCATCAAGAAATTAAATACAGTAGTTCAATAATCTTAAACCACTGTTTGGCGCATATATATATTTGAAGGAAAACAACCCAATGGACTGAAATCCCTCAAAACTATGGCCCCACCCTCTAGAATGTTTTATTAGTGAAGATCAAGTCATGGGTATTAAGCCAGCACAAATTACAAATTAACTTCCCACATCCTACATCAATGATATAGCACAAAGCCCAACAAGGTACGTATTCTGGTGACATCTTATAAGGCATGTGCCCAAAAACAGATGACCCAGCTGCAAGCCACAACCACAGATCCCATGCAAGGGAGGAGCAAGCCTGCCATGATTTGAACCTGGGTCTTCTTCACAGCAACCACACCAAGTAGCCACCAGACAACAGCTTGATGGACATATATATGTGTGCTTGTGTGTGTGTGATGCAAGGGATAACTCCACAGTATGTAGCTGGAGAACACATGTGTCCTCAAAATTTGAGGACACCCAATGTGCATTGAGGACTAGGACTAACTCATGCCATTGATGCAAAAGGGAATATAACCTTCAACAGTCATATTGCTTATCACTTAGGGATTAGAATCTTACTGTACCTTAGAGAAAATAGGTCAACAAAACAATGGAGATCAACTTGTAGTCCAGGATTCAACCTAGAGAGGATAGTTGCCTTGAAATCTGTCATTGGGGATGTGAAGTGTAGCCTTGAGGGATAAAACATGTGCTACCCACAATATCCCAAGTGACATATTGAAGCACATGTCGAACAATAGAGTCACAGTTAAACAGAGGGCACAGGCATATAGATCTGAGATCCTTATAGGAATTCAATGAGATCCCCTTAGCTTCCCGGTTCAAAATACACAATTTATTGAATGTGTCCTCATCAGGAAGTTTGCACAAAAAGTAAAATATAATTCCTCTAAGCCCAAGAGTCTTCCTTTTTTGTCCATATTCCTTATTGTTGTTCATGAAAAAAATTAAAGTCTCTTTGGGGTTCAGGCTGAGTTTTGCAATTTTCTGTCCCTAATTTAGCAGGGGATCTGCATGGGGTATTATAGGGCGAGAGAGCCATGTTTGAAGACAATGCTTGGAGACATAAATGCCAAATGTTCCCCTCAAGGGGTGTCTTCTTTTGCTCAATTGGATTCTTTTTGTCTCCACCTTCTTGAGCATTTTGATGAAACATGCCCATTGAGCTGAAGCAAGGAAGAAGTTTGTCTTGAGGTATTGAGCTCTTTGTCAATGTAATTCATCTTGTTTTCTAGCCTTTGGTGATATTCCCCCAAATTCTCAGAGTGGAGGGCTTTCCTTTCCATGGTAGCAGCAATATACTCTTTGTTGTCCCAAAATAACTCCAATAGGTGTTGGGCCTTTGTGTCCCTACCTCAGGTTTGACTAGGATCCTTCACAAAGGTGCTAACATACTCTTGGAGAGCTTCGTCCATCACAGAATCCCTCTTAGCATTGACAATATTCTCTAGGTCATTCAGTTCCTTTAGGGTGTTCCTAGAATGCCTTTCTTTATCCTTAGAAATAAAACCAGAGAGCCCTCTACAGAATTTTGCACGGGAAGAGCTGTCTGAAGCTAGATTCATACCTTTTTCCTTTGCTGTTGGTGTTTTCATGTTTCTCCTTTCACAGCATAATGAAGAGTAGTTTGTTGAGTTCTCTTACTAAGTTGTCCACATCTTCCACCTTTCTCCCTGTCGGGTTATTCTCTGAACTGAAAGCCTCCTCTGGCTTGATGGGTACAAGCAACCCCGATACTCAAAGGTTTCAGCAGAAGCAACAGTGTATTCCCTACAGACTCGGAGCTCTTCCAAAAACAGTTACCTTTCACAATAGTAAGATGAAAAGTTGGACTCCAAACAATTGCCATTAAAACCCCTCTAGATCTCCTTTTTTGTTTCTTTGTTCTACTTAGGGAATTTGATTAATGATACAAAATAGTACAAAATCTCTCCTAAGGGAGGACTGTTTGGGTACTTGACCTGGACTGTGGGCCTTTCAGTGTGCAAAAACATGTATTATTGAGATGGATTTGAAGCAGCATCAAACTAAAGCTGATGATAGCATGAGTTCCAACCATTGAAAAGAAACAGATAGACACATCAGAGTTGTAACTACTATCTAACAACATGAACATGGTTGACATAAATGCCAAATGTTCCCCTCAAGGGGTGTCTCCTTGTGCTCAATTGGATTCTTTTTGTCTCCGCCTTCTTGAGCATTTTGATGAAACATGCCCATTGCGCTGAAGCAAGGAAGAAGTTTGTCTTAAGGTATTGAGCTCTTAGTCAATGTAATTCATCTTGTTTTCTATCCTTTGGTGATATTCCCCCAAATTCTCAGAGTGGAGGGCTTTCGTTTCCATGGTAGCAGCAATATACTCTTTGTTGTCCCAAAATAACTCCAATAGGTGTTGGGCCTTTGTGTCCCTACCCTGGGTTTGACTAGGATCCTTCACAAAGGTGCTAACATACTCTTGGAGAGCTTCGTCCATCATTGAATCCCTCTTAGCATTGACAATATTCTCTAGGTCCTTCAGTTCCTTCAGGGTGTTCCTAGAATGCCTTTCTTTATGCTTAGAAATAAAACCAGAGAGCTCTCTATAGAATTTTGCATGGGAAGAGCTGTCTGAAGCTAGATTCATACCTTTTTCCTTTGTTGTTTGTGTTTTCATGTTTCTCCTTTCACAGCATAATGAAGAGTAGTTTGTTGAGTTCTCTTACTAAGTTGTCCACGTCTTCCACCTTTCTCCTTATCAGGGTTATTCTCTGAACTGAATTCCTCCTCTGGCTTGATGGGTACAAGCAACCCCGATACTCAAAGGTTTCAACAGCAGCAACAATGTATTCCCTATAGACTCAGAGCTCTTCCAAAAACAGTTACCTTTCACAATGGTAAGATGAAAAGTTGGACTCCAAACAATTGCCATTAAAACCCCTCTAGATCTCCTTTTTTGTTTCTTTGTTCTACTTAGGGATTTCAATTAATGATACAAAATAGTACAAAATCTCTCCTAAGGGAGCACTATTTTGGTACTTGACCTGGACTGTGGGCCTTTCAATGTGCAAAAACATGTATTATTGAGATGGATTTGAAGCAGCATCAAACTAAAGCTGATGATAGCATGAGTTCCAACCATTGAAAAGAAATAGATAGACACATCAGAGTTGTAAATACTGTCTAACAACATGAACATGGTTGACATAAATGCCAAATGTTCCCCTCAAGGGGTGTCTCCTTGTGCTCAATTGGATTCTTTTTGTCTCCACCTTCTTGAGCATTTTGATGAAACATGCCCATAGAGCTGAAGCAAGGAAGAAGTATGTCTTGAGGTATTGAGCTCTTTGTCAATGTAATTCATCTTTTTTTCCATCCTTTGGTGATATTCCCCCAAATTCTCAGAGTGGAGGGCTTTCATTTCCATGGTAGCAACAATATACTCTTTGTTATCCCAGAATAACTCCAATAGATGTTGGGCCTTTGTGTCCCTACCCCGAGTTTGACTAGGATCCTTCACAAAGGTTGGAGAGATTTGTCCATCACTGAATCCCTCTTAGCATTGACAATATTCTCTAGGTCCTTCAATTCCTTTAGGGTGTTCCTAGAATGCCTTTCTTTATGCTTAGAAATAAAACCAGAGAGCTATCTACAGAATTTTGCATGGGAAGAGCTGTCTGAAGCTAGATTCATACATTTTTCCTTTGTTGTTGGTGTTTTCATGTTTCTCCTTTCACAGCATAATGAAGAGTAGTTTGTTGAGTTCTCTTACTAAGTTGTCCACGTCTTCCACCTTTCTCCCTGTCAGGGTTGTTCTCTGAACTGAATTCCTCCTCTGGCTTGATGGGTGCAAGCAACCCCAATACTCAAAGATTTCAGCAGTAGCAACAGTGTATTCCCTACAGACTCAGAGCTCTTCCAAAAACAGTTATCTTTCACAATGGTAAGATGAAAAGTTGGACTCCAAACAATTGCCATTAAAACCCCTCTAGATCTCCTTTTTTGTTTCTTTGCCATTAGGGACAGCTAAATTAAATTTTAGGAGGATTAGTTTGGAATGTCGAATAGGTATTTTGTTCTATGAGGAGTTTGGTAGCACCCAGGGTCCTCTGTTTTTGGTACTGAAGACAAAGAAAACTTATAGGAAAAAGCATGTCTTTACTGATGCTTTACCTGATGTTTATAAGATCATAATAAAATGGTCATTTATAGGGAGCAAAAGTCTTATGGCAGAACACCACTAGGAAAGGTTGTGGACATGACAAGTCACAAAACTTATTACCCTACTCATTACCCTACAAGAATTGGGGGTAGTACCAGAGTGACTGCTCTCAAAGCTAACAGAATTGAAGATAAGGAACCAAGAGAATCCTCCAAAATTGTTGGACGTCCCTCAAGCAGCAAGTCACTATTGCCAAATTCAGTATCAAAAATTCCTAAACTCGGTGCCTCTAGCTCATCAAAATTGAAGAAGACATGCAAGGTGCAGCCAAATTCTGTTGCATCAGGGCAGCCAAGTTCAACTCGCAATCTCTCTGCTGGATTGGGTCAGATTGGGCAGGTTAGAGTGACATTGCATAAGGGAGAACCGAGAAATAATAGTAGACTTGGTCTATCAAAAATATCGAATTTGACAAGCTCTGAAGGATCAACCTCTGATGTGGATTTTCTTCAAGAAACACCAACTTCTTCTATGAGCAGCAGAGGCCTCTTTCATGGTGGTTCTAGTGTGGGAAGGAGAGATAAAATACTTGTTCCTAGCAGGTTTCTAAATAGACAGGGAAGTTGGAATGACATGGATTTATTGAATGTAAACAATGGTTTGTCAGATTTGATGTATGGGGAACAAAAACATAATTGGACTGGCATAGAGGATCCCCAATACTTTCTCTTATTAAAGCCACTGGATCTCAGCTTCTAGATATTACTCAACTAAAATGTACATTAAGAACTCCATTGACAGACATATTTATAATGAACATCCCAGTGAGGAGTTCATGATAATGTAACCAAACCTCACTGGTATAATACCTGAGATTGGCTTCCAAACATTGACATATGATCATTTAAAGGGGGCTAAATTCCAAAACTATACATCCTCTCACCACTATAACCTACCCAAAGTAGCTTTGATCTCTAAAGAAAGCCCATACAATCCAAAATATTCAAATTCACAAGTTCACTCAATCTTGGATCTAGGAATGAAAACAGTGGCTAGAATTTTTGCTAAAAATGCATTTCCAGATGAGAGGACAATAAATCTAAGGTGTCTGGTTTGGCTTTACACCCCTCCAATGCTTGGGCAATATAAGGGATATAATAGTGTTAAGTCTTTTTGTTCAAAAATAAAAGAAACATTTTCAAGCCATATAATTAAATTTGATTAGAAGGAATGCCTCCCTATTCCGGTAAACAGTGATAGACGTGGATCATCATTAATGTTAATATAATTACAAGTGAATTAGTGCAGCTTGTAACTCTTCATTACATAGTTAAGTACAAGGCAGTGGTGACCACGTCTTTATGATGCAACTACAATTTAAGAAAATGGTATCCTAGTTACTAAGAAGTTAGGAAGGACACGTGCTGTGTGTGCCAAGAAATACGAGGAAAATTGTATGTTTTTCTTCATGCTAATCTTCATGTCATCAATTGTATGTATTACAAGGAGGAAAATTGTATGCTTTTCTTCATGTCATCAATTGTCTGCAGAAGTATGTCCAATAAGAAGATTTATTTCTTCCATCGCCCAATTTAACAAGACACTGGTCAACCTTGGGATGTGTTTGTCATTGTCCCAAAAACCCATAGTGTCCAAGTGTTTTTGAGTTCATATCTGCAGCTGATCATCACAAATTTGAACCCTTTTACAGCAAAATTAAATTTTGCACGATTCATTGCTTTATTTGATTCATCTAATTCTTCATTTGCACACCTACTCACTAAGTTTTGGACTTAACTGCCTATTCCTGTATGTATCAGTGAATTCATTTGAGGTTTAATGCACTAATTTCTTATTTACATTGCATATTATAGCCTTAAATTTCCTTGGTGATGCCACCCTGTGGCTGGCATGTACCAGTCAGAAGGGATAAGAACCAGCTAAAGTGACAATGTCAGTTGGTTCCCTGAATGTTAAACCTGAAATTAATTGTGAGTTTGTGGCAGATCACAAGGATAGTTTTGAGTAAAGGAAAAATAGATCCTCCTAAGGTTATGTATTTTTGTAGGTATTATTTCAATTTATGTAACCTATGGATAGAATTAACACAAGAAATTCAGAAATACCATGTGCCATCCTGAGTTGCACTGTCCCAGAATCTAGAGAGAAATATGGCAGAAAAGGAATGAATATAAAACAACACCAAAATAGCAAAGAAAAATAAATTGAATTGCATTTATGACAACAAATGATGAAAGATAGTAAGAACCTGCTCTTGTATTTTCATGTGCTCAAATAGAGCAGCAGCTATGGACTCTTCCTCTAGTGCACATGTTTTCTCATAATCCTCAACTAACGCTGCATCTGCATCAGATGATGTTATTTGAATTAGAACCTGCATTATAAATTAAAATATGTATACCTAAGTCATTCCCTATCAGATGGAAGTGACTCCTATTACCCCAATCCCAGCACAAATCATGACATATTGAATTAAAACAATTGTCCTACCTTATCTTATAACATTTTGAAAAACAAAGTAATTATCTTGAAGCAGGGTGATTATAGCTATCAATCTTCTTCCGTATAAAACTGACTGAAGTGAGGTTTCATTATACAACAACCCTACCTGGAGAATCCAAGGTATCAACAATTATGTTATCTCTAGTTTTATCTTATTTTCTCTCCCGCATTCTCAAATAAAACAATTATATTTCAAAACATACACCATGTATAACCTAGTTACTACAGTATCTTGCAAGTTTCAAGAGTCCAAGGCTTTTGTGTAGAATCAAACGGGTAAGAAGATCAATGAGATGAGATCTAACAATCAAGGAAAGTACACCTCCAATGACAAGTACACCTAAAACTAGACAAACTGATCAAACATGAGAATAACAGCCAAGAGAAAGAATCATATTCCAAGTGTTTTCATAGCATTAATCTCTTCCTTCAACACAAACAAAGGTGATTTCTAATAAAATACAATGGTCTGTGCATCTGTAAATTATAGCCAAGAAAATCTTCTTTTGTGTATAATTAGCACCCATCATGCAGTTCCTCATGGACAAAAAGTTAGATAATTTTAACAGTAAAATGCGTAATTGCAAACAACCTTAAATCCCATACGTCATACACAGACATCTGCACTGAATCAAAAAACACAAAAAAGTGATCTAGTAAGAAAAAACATAACATTTAATTGATAAAGCATCTCCAACCTTATTCCTTAACATCTGCATTTCTTCTAATGTCCAGTCCTTTGTGAGGTCCAATACTGACTGAAGTGAGGTCTCATTATACAGCAACCCTCAGTGCTCAACATTTGAAAACAACTCAAAAAATTCTAGATCAATGCATTATCAATCCTCAGTGCTCAACATTCGAAAACAATTCACAAAATTCTAGAACAATGCATTATCAATCCTCAGTGCTCAAGATAGATTTAGATAACATAACATTCCTCTTAGACTTAACATAAACATATAGAAATCAAATGAATCCAAACTAGTTTCTTTATTGAAATTAATCCCATCTCATGCAACAAAATGGATAATGGCAAGGTAAACTGTAGGAAAAAGGGTAGGTGACAGAGATAAAAGATAGCCAAAAATGTCCCAAAATGGAGAATCATAATCTTCCCTTGGCTAAACCTATTGCATGTCACTGTGAAACTATGTAATCATCCTACTAATCCTTTGCATCATAAGACTCTGGACAGGAATACTTCTCATGAATACTTATCCAACTGTAAGGGGATTGACCATACTCACCCATTGTATAATGTCGTAGCCTAGCATTGATTTCTACCCATAAAGTTTCATCCTCATGTTGATTTTTTTTTAAATAGAACACATAATCAAGGAAATGACACGAAATAAAAGGAAAGTGCAACCTTAAACCTATCCACTATGTCCCATGCCTTCTTAAATAATTTATATATAATTTTGACTAATTGCTGAAATTCGGTTATGACAAGGGTTCTCTGTTTTGAAATTCAAGGTACATGACTACCCATATTTTCCAAAAAACAATTAGAGCACCAAGACCATACCGATTTATATTCTTATCACATTCTAAAAGTGCATCCCTCTAAGACTTCTTGATATAACCAGTGAAATAGGGTTGTTTTAGCAATTTCTTAAGGTCCAATATAACCACAGGAGGACCACTACGTTCACCTCCTACCCACAAATTGGCATGATGCTATGTAGCTTTAGCTGGGCCCATTCTTGGTGCCACTGGACTTGGTATAACGATAATGAGGTGAATTCTCTTAATTGGGAAGCCCTCACAAAGGGTTTTGGATTCAATATTGTTTTATTACCCAAACGGAATTCTTCTTGTTATAATTCAAACATCAAATTTTTATCATCTTCATGAAAGGTAGTATATACTTGAAAATTTTCATCATGTGTAAAGATTTTACAAGGATTACCCTCAACCAATGTACATATATGAAAGGATAGCCAATTTCCTTTCAGGAGAATAACATAAATAGGTGAAGGTGATATGTAGGTAAGAGCTCCAAGGGATACACATCCTCTTCTCTTCTTTCAACTAGTTTTTCTTAGTTGACATCTCTCGAGCATGTTGCAGAGAATCTTGTATTCTATTTCATTCTTTTTACAAATGTCCCATTTCTCCATTATCTGGTTGTAGAATTCTGTCCACTGCTCTGAGAGTTCATGCCTGGCTTGACAATGTGCTTACAATGACATAACACCACGATTGAGTGACTCAACAACACTTCTCTCTAATCTTCCACCTCATCCCTCAATCAAATAACTACAAATGATTCTACTACTATAGTTTTAGGCATAGTTTCTTCTTGAACTATTTTTGTCTCTTTTACTACAACCTTGAGGATTTTCTCCTCTTGGACCACTTGTGTCAAATTTCCGGGCATATTCTCTTATGGAGCAACTTTTGTTGCTTCTGTAGCAACAGACATGGAAAACCCTACTTCCATGTTTCATGTACATCATAAGGTGGGTCATTCATTACCAGTTTACACTATTCTTGTTCTTGCTTGAGTTGTTCTTTAAGAGCCCAAATCAAGTTGCCCATATTAAATTTGGATTTAGGGCTTTCTTCATATGTTTGAGTAGAGACCTCTGTTTTAAGTTTTAATATTTTGTTATGAAGTCACCTATTTTTTGTCTTCAACATCTTATTAGCCTTAATTAATCTAACATAAGTAGGCTTATCTTTCCATGGTCCCCTAAAACATTTTTTCACAATGAAATGATTAACTCTTTTACACTTTTGGGATTTGGAATATTCTGCATGTTGCTTGCGTGTGGTTTCTGCAATAGTCATGCTCTAAGTTTCGTCCTTTTTCAAAGATGTCAAATAGACTCTATATTCCATGTACTTTGTTTCTAGCTCACAGAAAGCACAACTTCTTCCCTATGGTTTTCTATACCTGCTATGGTTGTTTCTTCCTCTCCAACTCCTTCAAGAACTGCATGCCCTATTCAAAAAATGATCCCAAGTTTGTCATTTACAGGTTAATGTCACTTGCACAAGCAATTTAATTAACCAATGATGAGGGATATTCTCTTAGGTTTCCTACTACTGACGCAAAGCGCAGGTACTTTCTCTCACCAAATAAATTCTTGAGACCTCTTATGTTGAAACAAATGCTCCTTTACATTTTTATCTGCATTTCTTTTCATGTGAAAGCATGCATGATCATGAGAAAAATGGTTTTATGTATATCAGATACCAAGAATACAGAACATAATACATTACCACCGAGAAGCGTGCATATTTTTAAGCTCACAAAGAAGAGGATTGGTAAGCTGTTTTAAAGCATTGGCACATTAATTTGTAATTGACATTCAAATTGTATATCTATTTTGATGTTATTTCAATTCCAATATAAGCCTTGGTTTCTTATTTGTGATGTAGGCTGAAGGATAAATACGACCCTTCACACTTAGAAGCTTTCATACAAAGGTTAACCTCCTGCTTTCTCTTTTGTATGCAAGTATGTTGTATCATATAATTAAAATCCATATTATTTTTATATCTGCATGATAAAGTAATTTTCTATTTTGGTAGTTGATAGAAATTATTCTTGATGTTCATAGAGAAATCAAAACGCAAAAGCAACTGCAAAGGAGTTCCTCTTAGAGCTACAGAATGGAACCCTAGACATGTGAGTTACTGTTTCTGTGTATATTTTTGTCACTTCTATTAATGCAAATATTAGCATTCTTTACTTGATTCTTTCTCTGACATTTGTGGGGTTTTGAAGGTAGAGGTCCAAGTTCTACTGATTCTATAGCATTATCTACAAAAGGTGGTCAAGGGAGTGACCACAATTCAGATGATGATGCTGAGGTTAGTGGCAAAAGGAGGAGACATGGTAGGAGCCCTGCAAAGGAAAATGACCTCGTTTCTAGTGCTCCCAAGGCTCCTCTAGTGAGTTCTGAACCTAGGCAAGTTAAAAAGGATATAGAACTTGGACAGGCTCTTATTCACAAACTAGATACAGAGAAAGGTATAGAAGAAAATATTCTTGGTAGTTCAAAGAAAGACAAGTTTGAAGGAGACAAATCTGTAAGTGGTTCAATAGGTGTTGTAATTGCGAGGGGCACAAATACTGTGAAGGGACTTGAAGGTCTAGAGCTTTTGGATGTTGTTGCTACCTACATGTGGCGAGTTCATGGATTGGATTATTATGGAATGATTGAATTAAAAGAACCTCCCAAGGGTCTATGTCATGTGAGAGCAGAAAGTAAGAACAATCATGATGAGCAATCCACAGCTGCAGCCGAATGGGAGAAGAAATTGGATTCTACCTGGAAAGATAGGTTGCAGGGTAAACACAAGCATGAACACAGACACAAACGACTTCAATGCCCGCTCTACAGGGACCCATATATTTTAGAAATCTAACAAAGAACACAGAGGTTAGGTCAAGCTCTATGCTTTGGGCAGTTCAAAGATCACTTCTCCATTTCCTTTAGCTTCATCCCATGGTTGCTGAATATTTTAGTGACAAAAATGTTTCATTCAGAAGACTCTTGGCCAATCCCAAAAAAATGATGTGCTTTGACCGTAGTACAAGGAATACCTAATGGGCATTGGTTACTTAAGGGTTTTTCATGTCTGCTTTTCCTCTCAGTGAATTAAATAGACCTGACCAGATGTGAGTTGTTTTTAATAGTTGGGTGTTTTCCTGAAGATATCTGAGAAAGTATGCTAAGATCCAAGTTGTTTCTGGTGAGATCCATTCATTTCAGGGTGTTTCAAGGGGGTTTGAGTAGATCTTGGAGCTTCCTTGGATCTAGGTCATTGTTGGATACAGTATTATCAAATTTTTGTGACGAATATTGAGGGAAATCCATTACCATTCTAGTATAACCTTCGGATCTCATCATTTCTCTCAAGCATAAAAATTCAATCCAAATTGGGTATCCCTATGGCATTTCAGAATTAACACTTTGTGGGTAAGTAGCTGGGTGATATGCTAACACTATCTGATTATAACATTTATAAGGGTTCCACCATCTGTTTGGTCTAGTAGTTACATTGAGGACATGGGTTCTAGGTTACTTACATTCTTTAATCTGGTTTCTTACAGGGATGCTAATCAATTGAAGTCATCTCATTCAGCAGTGCAACCCCCTATTATGCTAAGCCCATACATGGTTGAGAAACTGGACAAGGTGCCATCTTTGAAGATCAAGCATATAGAGGTAAATGAGTTATTTTTATATTTTAAATTTGAGTCGACAATATGTAGATTTAATCAGTTCTGACCACAGTCGATATTATTGTTCGTGTTGGGCACATACCTCTTTATTCAATCCAGAAAGAATCCTAAGGGGTAAGCTCCTTCAGGCTCCACTTGAACTTCAAGCATTGTACGGAGAATATGATACTGAAGACGGGTGCTACAGATAAGAAATCTGTCTGAAGCGTACTAGTGTCCTTTCCCTTCTTCCTAGAAGCGTTGTTTCTTTAAACTTCAAATACCACACGCCAATGCGCCTACCCTTATGAGTGATGTCTATCTCTTTATGGCAAGTCTTTATGATCCTCCATAGATTTATTATTCCATAGAATAGAGAATACCATCACCCTCATCTTTCTCAGGTCATCTTTCTCGAGCCATGCTAAGGAGAGGTAGAGGTGGGTTAATGGGACAATAAAGAGGGGAAAATAGTATTTATAGGTCCTTGCTTTGGTCCAAAGAAACTACCATTTAAGAGAGAGTCTCATCCATTGGGAGTGACGAAGAGATAGTTTTAAGTTGTGGATTTCAGGGATCAAATTTGAAGGGTAGGGTCTCATTTCACTTTTAAGGGTTGTGAGAAATTGAACCCTTTAATGTTGAAATGTAAAAATAAATCATTATTTTCATTAGAAACTTTAATTGTACAACAAAATTTTATTATTTATTAAAAACAGTGTATAGAAAAAAATGGCAATAAGAAAAAATCCCGAGTGATTCAACATTTACATGAAATTAGTGAGGTAAACTATGTACTCTCCCGATCCCTGGAGCATATAGTTTATTGAACTTAGATAAGGGACAATTCCGTCGAGCCGATGAAATACTCGGTTGTTAGGTCATTGATAAAATAAGACATTGGAATTTGGAAGGACCTTCAAATGGAGGATTGATTCAACTTGATGGTGGCTCTATTGGTCAAATGTGATTGGGCCTACCTAAAAGAAAAACCCGAGAATGTAATACCTAATGCTTTCACAGAGAAACTTTTTTATTAACCCTAAATTAAGCAGTTATTTTTAGAATTGAATCATGTCCTCCCCACATGCTCAAATCAAAGTGATCAAACAAAGGACCCAATTTTAGGTGGATTATGGACAGTCCCTCCAATATTGTATATCGAGTTTATACCCCAATTCAAAGTGATCAAACAAAATCCCCAATTTTAGGTAGATTATGGATAGTCCCTTGAATCTATATCAAGTTTATCATCCCTATCGAAAAAGTTACGTATTTATTAGTCCACTATAAGGAAGAACTTTAAATTCTCCAACAAATATCACTACAAGTTAAGTGTCTAGTTTCTACCAAAGTCAACAAGGAAGACCAATCATAAACACACGTTTGCGACAATGAGGATGTTGAAATAATATTCTTCGCTAGATTATTGCACTCCGAGTCCCTCATTCATGAACGTCCGTCGAGGGATTCCCTTGTTTAGATATATTGGTAGACACTTTGTACTGCTTGTTTCCATTATTAGAAGGTTGAAAGGAAAACAAAGGGGTCAAAGTCTACAACATTTACAGTGTCGATTGTTAAATATTTTATCCTTTCAACTATTGGATATCATTAAGGAAATTGGAACAATTCAAACACTTATATTCAAATATTGTTCTTTCTTTCAACCTAATTTTTACAATTCACGACATATAAATAACATTGACAGATTTGGAACTCAAATACAAGGCTCTTTCTTCTTGCTCCTCCGCCCAAACAAACTTGTGGTCCCAGACAATGAAAAGTATACATTATTTTGGTTCTGATTTCATTTAAATACTGGGTTTTTTAAGGTTACATATATTGAGTATTCGACACTAAGTCTGGCGGAAACGCAATCGCATAATACATTACAAATTTCAAACAACATTTTGGATGGAAAAATTTTAAACCCTTATATTTATAGAACTAGAAGGAACTCCAACAAGAAACACATTTAACTTTTATCCACATATAAAATGTTACACAAGTCTAAAATGCTATACATACCTGTAAATTCATGACAACCAAGTCGACAGCTTAGCTCTGCATAATCTTCTGGAGGAAATAGCAATTAGGGAGACATTGAAGCATAGAATTGGAGAGTTGAGAGTCTGAGTCCCAACCTCCAACTGTCCTATACTCGTAAACCCAAAATAATATTTTTTTTCACAAGACTTCAACAATCTCTTTAAGTTCAGGGAAGCTCAATCCAGCCTACCCAACATTCTACCCTTGCTTCTCTTGCTCCTACCTGTGAAAAAGGTGGAACCTTCAAGTCTCCCACTGTAGAATACAATGAGGAATTAGAGTGTGCAACTGTTTCCTTCTACAGAAAGATGATTGGAAGCAACACCATCTCAATTCCACAATATCCCGGCACTCTTGAGTTGGTTTACCTTGCCCGAGGTAGGCGAATGCATGTTTATGTATTTCACATGATTACAAAAAAAATTCATTTTATAATTGCTTCTACATAACATAGATATATCTGTGCAGGCGAGGGAAAACTGGGTATTGTTTTCCCGAGCTGGTTTCTAGAGACTTTCAAAGATAATTCTTCGTTATGAGGGCACTCAGGGCGTAAATCATAGAGTCCATGGGAGGAAGAAGAAGAAGAAGAAGAGGACTCAAGTGATATACAACTACATCGACACACTAATCTTGAGAAATAAAGGCAGTAAGCTCCTGTAATATTGCTTCCTTACAACTAGAATTTATAGGTTGAGACCAACAGGAAGTCTAATGATAGAAAAAATGCCCAAGACAATATTCCAATAAAGATTAGTCCAGATACAAAGAAGGAACCGAAAACTAAAGAAACTCCACAATTGCTAAAATCAATCGATCTTACAACCAAAATTTCACAATGAAAATAATTTATTTAGGGTTTCAAAGGCAGAACGCGACTAATGGGTTTTAATGAAAAATATTTAAATAAAGTCTAGAAAAAAAAAGGAGAATGTGAAGCACCTTGGATAGGTTGAGAATAGCTTTCTCCATGTGATCAGGAATCGTAATGTGAAGCACCTTGGATAGGTGGAGGATAGCTTTCTCCATGTGCTCAGGAAATGTAAGAACAAAAAGTTCTCACTTTCGTATTTTCTAGCAAGCAATCCCAGCATTCTAGTTCAGCTAGCCATTCCCATGCGCTGCTTTTTATTTATTCCAGCGCCAGCGTCCCTGTCGGTTATCCATAGTTCATTCAAAGCCTAGGTTAAGACAGGGTATTTGGGGATGGTAATGGATTCAGCCCGGTTCGGTGCCCAGATTTGTGCCCGAAGGGGTTGAAGGTCTCAGTTAATGCACTTTTGGGCCCTTCCCTGCCAGTGTCATGTTAGGCCTGTTGAACGTCCATGGCAAACTAGGATCCGCATTCTTTTCTCCCCTCTGTTCATTATAACCATCCATTCATTATAACCACTAAATGCAATCAATTTTAACCATGAAAGAGGGTAATGTCTTATCTTTATCTCCAACTATTAAAGATTAGGCTATTGCAACCATGGAATTCAAAATGGCAGCTATTCTTAGTAAAGATCATAGTTACAATCGAGTCCTCTTAATTTTTATTTTACCCAAAAAAATTTCTTAGATTTTTAATTATTTTATATTTCTATCGAAATAAATAAATAGAAATTTAATTTTTTAATATTAATATATTATATAATGTTGAACTATAATATATTTATATATGAAAAGCATGTTATATTAATTATTATATGTTAAAAACCTATTGAATTAGATGAAAACTTATTATTATTATTATTTTAAATTTAAAAATGGCAAGAGATCATTAAAATGAGAGGGAGGATTTTTTTATTAAACTAAAATATATTGTCATTTTCCTAACTAGGGGCATCAAGGGGGGACTTTTTAACTTTTTGAGAAGAGGCGTGACAACAACACTGATGAGTAGGTGTCAATGACAATTTATTGGTGGACACAAATTTTATAGATTTCACTATCAAGATCAAAAGACTTTTAACTTGCCAAAATTTTAACTGATTGGCAAGAGGGTCAAACAGACTCGGAATTTGGAAAACGAAATATTAGCACGATCGATGAGATTAGTTCAATTGAGTTATACCAAAATGGAGACATGAATATGTATAATGCAAAAACATTTAAGCTACCAATTCAACTTGACCATGGCATGACAACACATGAAATATAACTTGCACAATTAAAAATGACTAATTAATATTCTTCTAGCTAGTCATCTTTTATGTCGTGGCTAAATTAGTCGTTTATGTTAGTCACGTTTAACTCTGTCACTTATTATCTAGTCATATTTTTTAACTAGTGACTAAATTAGTCATTAATTTTAGTCGTTCATAGTTGGGTCAATCAAAATTGCTCATATTTAGTAGTAAATCACTTGAAAAACCTGTGGTGACTAGAATTTTTAGTCACCTAGTCACTAATTCCTCATTTTGTATTAGTGTTTGGAATAAAGTTGTATATACTTGTAGTATGCATTCTAGTAACAATTGCAAGTGAGTATCCATGGAATTTCATGTATTTTTCTAATTTTCAATCTATTGTGTATTCAAATCAACTATGTAAGCATAGTGGATATCGAAGAAGATAAAAAGTGAATCTTAAAGCTAATAAATCTAACTCTTTGCATAAAAATCATGGGAAATACCCATTAACACCTTCCCATGTCAGGTGTTGGAATATCTATGTGGATTCCAATCAAGTTGTGGATACTCTAAGTAAAGATATTGGTAAGTCTCTCTAATTTATCAATACTTAAATTATGTTGGTCTCAACTAATATAAATCTTTGCTTCTGCATAGGGTACGTTACATCAATATTCTATGTCATTAGTCATGTTGAAAAAAAATGGCATTCAACTCATATGGAAGAATTGACATACCCCAACAATAAATAAATCATATATGGAATTTTATGAATCGATCATTACAAATTCTATGAACTACAAAAAGGCCTATGTTAGTAGATCAAGTACTATTATCCTAAAAGGGAAGTAGAATTCAAAGTTTCTCTTATGCTCGACACTTACTACAATAATACTACCTGGACTAGAACATGCATGTGTTATTATTCATTAATAGTATACTTACTATATTGGTCAACTTTATAGAAACTAGAGAGTTAAACTAGAAGAAAACCACCTTTAGAACATGTAAGTATTACCATTCATTAATATCTACTACAACTACATATCAATAATTAAAACTTCACCTTTGGAAGATGAGTATTCCTCCATCAGTGGGTCTTTAAGCATTGTTACCTTCGTTAGTGCAAAATGATAGATAAGTGATTAGGTGACTAAAAATGTTACTCACCATAATTTTTTCAAGGGATAAATGACTAAAAATGAGCAATTGTAAGTGAGCCAACTAAATGCGACTAAGATAAATGACTAATATAGTCATAAGATAAAATATATGCCTAAATAACAAGTAACTAAAATAAAAATTACTAATTTAGTCACAGGATTACAAATATGACTAGATAACAATTACCAAGAATATGAATTAGTCATTTATGTTAGTCATTTTTAGTTGTAGCACCCCGACAATAGAAAATTACAATTTTGACAATGAATTTGTACAATTTACTGAATTTTAACGCTCATGTAGATTGATTCATGAATGACCCCTTGTGTCACTTGAAAACATTTTCTTATTTCAAGACATCTAATGCAGAGGCCAAGTCGAGTTTCAGAGATTCCTCATTTCCCACTTTGCGCATTGTCATGTCTTGTTTTTATACCATCACATGTAGCTCATCACATTGGCTATGCTTGTATTTCATTTAACAAAAATCGTCATAGTTTGACCCTTTCGATAGTTGGTTAGAGTTTCGAATGAAAGAGTCTTTTATGTCTTATTAGTGAAATTCACCAAGTTTGTGTCCTCCGTTAATTTTTTGGTTTTACCTGTTTTCTAGTCTTCTCATCCTAACTATGTTTAGAATGTCCAAAAATTTTCCTAAGTACCTCTTTGCAGAAAATCCAATGGCCTTTTTTTTAAAGAGAAAAAAATGAACCCTAGAGCTCCCTTACCATGTCTACAACATCAATGCATCGATAAATCTTGTTTCAAATTATGCAATCTCCATGCTCAGTCCCCAAGTCTACCCTCCTCTCTCTGCAGATGAAATTGGAATGACTCTAATGCCTAGAATTTGAAGGCAGTGTTGCAGCTACTACATGGTTGTGTTGGGTTCAGTCTCCATAAATCATAGTTAATTTTCACGTTACCCTAGTAAGTTCAAGCATTCAGATAAAGGTCTATTTAATTTCCATCCACCTCATACCTTGTCCTAGTATAATTTCTCATCATGTCACCACTGATCTGCTTGTTTTGTCATGTTGTCACCCCATCTGGGGAGTTGATTTATAGTATTATAATATATACAATCAATATATAATATACAATGTGATAATATATATATANTGATTTTGGACAATGAGCACATTAATTTTGGGTTCATCCATCATTTGGCACATCATCATTCCTGTCACCGTAAAATATCCTACAAAGACAGTGAACATGTTAAATATGCGTCATATATTTGATGTCTTCAATTTATGTTAGTCTCACAACCATTGGACCATAACATTAAGTGGGACCAATTATAACCTAAATGTGCATTCTTTGTTTATTTAATTTTAAAGTGAGTTTTATATAGTTTATTGAAAAATGTTTGCATCATATGGTTTGACACTACTTGTATCATTCCATACATTTACACAAGATTTCTTAATCTTTGATATATCCTAATTCGAAGTGTACATGCAAAAGTCACTAGTTTAAGGAAGAAATTGTCTAGCCTATGTTTTGTTATCTCTCAAACTAGAGAATCCACAAAACAAGGTAGAGAATCCACCACCATTGGATATGCACCTATTTTGCATTGTAATTTGTTAATTATTCAATGAGGCCACATGTTCAAATTCAATCGATATCCATTTCGTGGTCACATTGGCTCAAGTTGTGGCTAAAGGAAGTTAATTTGGTGGGTATGAGCTCAAATCAGTCCTCAATCGATATCCATTTCGTGGTCACATTGGCTCAAGTTGTGGTTGAAGCAAGTTAATTTGGACGACATGAGCTCAAATTAATCCTATGCTTCACAAAAGGATCCCCAATAAGCCCTCTGGAAATAGTTTGGCAATGAAGTATTTAGTGTAGCAAATCAATGTAGGACCAAGTTCTTCTAAATGTGGCCCCATATCATTCCTCAAGTAGGTTTTTATGTTCTTTATCAACATCCTCGGGTTGATTTTCGCTCTGGGTTTTAGCTTCCCATCATCGGTTCCTTTGCCTTGTGTTTATTGAGGCTACATGCAGTTGACGGAGAAGTCAGGGTAGAGTTCTTAGACATAGGCTTGTTTTCTCTTCGAGCCAAGGAATAGTTAGGTCTCTATGGTTCCCTGCTATATTGTGTCTCAGAATCATATTCTTGGTTATATGAATAGAGAGGAATACGATTAGCATTGTGGGTTTTTAATACAATGCAACAACCTTGCTTAGTGTGCCCTCCCAAATACTATAAGATTCCCCTTCGATCGCTTTCTTGAAGCGATGTCATATAGACCACAATGTCAAGGTCACCAAAGAACAATTGCTTTCCTCTAGATGTCTTACTAAGAGGTATGTTAGTATTTTCTCTAGTTTATACCCACTTCTCGTCGTTTAACTTATGTTTTATGCTTATAGCTTGACTAGGAATGGGGTGTAAATTTGAGCACATAGATCTGTAGACAAATACACAACTCACAAAGTAGATCTCACAATTTACTCAGCAATTGAAGAATGAAACAGTGCAAAAAGGCTTGCAGCTGTGAATGCTTTTATTAATCAAAAAGTAATCCAATGATAATTACAATGAAGTAAAATGGCTTTAATAGCCACATGAAATTCGAATCCACGTGAGGAAATTCGAATTGATAGACTCTACTTGATTGTAGGTAACTAAGACCTTGTCTAAATCACTATCGAAGGACTCAGTAGTTAACTGACCTTGTCTAAACCATAACCGGAGTTCATCGGAGCTCTAAAACACAACTCAAGTGTTACATTCAGTGTTGACTAAGGTTAATTAACTGTGGTAGGTGAGAAATGCGCCCCGCATGAGTGCAGTCAAGTAAACTTGGCACTAACTAAATGTAGAGGACTAGAACTGAATGTAACTGACTCCTAACTTAGCTTGACTAGTCATTAACTGAAGTGAACTGACCTTGGTTGGTTTTGGCACTCCCAGTGGCTTCCTAAATTGTAGGGATTGGTCTAGGAGGCTCCTAAACTGATGCAATCAAGTGCAATCAGTGGCAGTGAGCCTCAATTACTGTTCCCCACACTTTAGTAACTGAAACATGTGCCCCAATTAGGTCAAGTGGACCCAATGGTGTTAATGACTATAAATAGACTGGATGGACTCCCGATTTAGACATGACTCCCAATTTAGACATATGACCAAATTTGGACAAGGGAAGATTAATAATCCTAACACCCCCCCTGAATGCTAACTTGGACAAACTGTGGACCCTGGTAACTAAGACCATAGGTCACCCATTACATCAAGTAAAATAAAGTAACTGCTTAATACAAGGAGTTGGGGCAAAAACCACATGGGAAAAAATCCCTTCCTCTAGCTAAGCAGGTAGAATCAGGTCTCAAGTTTGAAAAACTTGAAAATATGTTGCTGCAATTTTCATCTCTATGAGGTAGTGAAGGAACATGCATGGTGTGTTGTGCACAGGTATTCTGGGGCCTGGCATGTAGGCTTCTCCTTCTTCTCCAAAAATGATGATGGGAGGAAGGAGGAATGTAACCTTTGTCTCTTACTGAATGAAGAGGTGTATGATCATATCCATTCTTCTGAATGTAGTAAGACTAATCCCTTGCCATATAGCATCTTACAGGGAGTCTATTGCATCTCCCTGAAGGAGGTAAGATAGCATGACATAGCGCAAGAGTCTTTCCTTTCTAAGTGTCAGGTGAGTTTCCAGTCATCTTCCTAGCTTCCAGTTTGGAAGTAGGGACTGAATCTAGATCTGAGTCACCCTGAATCTCAAGGTAATAAACTGATATAGATGGATCTGCAATACTAGTAGAAGCCATAAAAGAAATAGATGCAATGATTTTACCTTCCCTTGCAGGTGGCTGCTGAGAGTGCACTGGTTCTGAAGGAGGCATGAAACGTGAGAAATCGTATGCTTTTGAAGCATGATTTGCAGTACCCTTTGCTATGGTGCTCCCAGTAGAGATATATGTGATCTCCACTAAGTCAGAACCAAAGATCACTCACTTTGGAGATCCAGTATTGGTCATCTGATAGACAGATAACATGTTTGAAGCTAGGGAGGGAACAAATAGCACATCTTTGAACCTTCCATGTTCAAGTTGGATAGAGCCCTTCCCCTTTGTTTTGACTTTATTGTTATTACCCATCTGAATACTAGGACCATCAAAGGATTGAAAAGAAGAGAATGATTCTCTGGATGTAGCCATATGGTTGGAAGCTCCAGAATCAATGACGAAGACAGGTGCTGATGTGCAGCAAGCCTTCAGTGCATGTCCTTTCCTTTGGCATTCTTCTTCTTCTTCTTCAGAGTCATCCTTCCTTGCACTAGCAGGTACATAAATGTTGTGCTTTTTCAAAAGAAGAGCCATTTCATCAAGTTGTCTTCTCATATAGGAGCTTTCTGAAGGGAAGCCCCTTCCACAGTAAGAGCAAAGGACCTTTCCTTTGCCATTCTTCTTGCTTCTCTTCAAACCTGAAGGTTCTTTTGACTGCTCTTTCTTCACATGGGACTCATCTCTTTGCTTCCCTTTGTCATTCGCTACCTTATCTCCTCTTGCAACTAGAGCTAGATCTTTGGGAGATCGAATGATCCCCATTTGGATCAATTTATCATTCTCAGAAATAAGAGATTGGATGAAAGCATTAAGAGTGGGCATCTTCCAATTTGGAGTAGTGAGCCTTATTGTTTGGAAGGTGGATACAAAGACTGAGTAGTCTGCATTAAGCTTTGTGAGAATAGCAAGGATGAGCTGATCTTCATCCTTCTCCACTTTGCATTGCTTCAACAGATATATCAGGTTCTTGAACTTTGTGAAGAATTCATTTAGAGATTTGAAATTGGATGGATTGAGAGTAATCAGATCATTTTCTTGCTGATGGATCCTCATCTCATCATGCTTATCACATAGGGAGGCAAGCTTGTCCCAAACCAGCTTGGGAGTCTTCAATTCTAGGATGTGGAACCAAATATCTTTAGAGACTAAGAAGAGCAAGTGTCCATGGGCTTCATCAAGCATGTTAATGTACTTAGCTTTGTCTTTATCTGAATCTAGCTCTTCCTCTGTTTCTTCTATGAGTTTGAAGAGCCCTTTGGTGCGGAGCATTACCACCATGTCTGCCTTCCATTGGTGATAGTTGAAGGGAGTGAGAGGTTCTATTGGATGAGCCATTTCGAATGTAGTAGGAAGAACTGAGCTGCTGTAGCGAATGGAGTGAGAAGAAAGGGTTGCTTGTAGCAAATGCTGTAAGAAAAGCTGATATCCTGTCACACAATCAAAAATACAAAGTAAGGTCGACAGTCTACACTTTTGGAATTTCCTTCACACCCAACATAGTTAATCAAGCAAGCTTGATCAACAATTTCCTAACTTGGGATATTAAGTGGTAAATTCTCTGCTTCTGGTGCAGTACTTGAAAGAGCAATTTGCCAAAAAAATGATCCGGCTGGAGATCTGAGGAGGAGAGGAGTCTTGTCCACTGAGGCTCTGATACCATGTAAATTTGAGCACATAGATATGTAGACAAATACACAACTCACAAAGTAGATCTCACAATTTACTCAGCAATTGAAGAATGAAACAGTGCAAAAAGGCTTGTAGCTATGAATGCTTTCATTAATCAAAAAGTACATTAGAGAGAATTTGAGGTCAAAAATGGGCCTCAAAAAGACCAAAATGTACTATAAAAATCAACCAATTACATTCTAGTAGATGACATCATCCCCCATGGTTGAGGTGGCATTGCATGAGTTAAGAATGCTTATTTGTCACATTTTCTATGGTGGATGAAAACCCATAGTTAACCAAGGTAGTGGTACAAGTACTTTTAAGTCATAAAGTGAAGTACTCACAATAAAAGTCATTTCACACTTTCTCATAAAATAATATTATTGTTATTTTCAAGTAAAGTACTCACAATTCACTTTCTCATAAAATAATATTATTGTCATTTTCAAGTAAAGTACTCATAATTCATAAAAATGTCTTTTCACATTTTTTATAAAATAATATATTGTCATTTTCATATTTTTTAATTTTAAATTATATATTCACTCAATTGCACTAATATATATATATATATATATATATATATATATATATAATCTTGTACTTTTAAAATAAATTAAATTTATGAATGATATTTATATGAAAGAAATATGTTAGTTATGCATATAAATTAAATTCATTTTTGTTTAATTTTATTTACAAATTCAATACAAATGAATGCTAAAGGACAATAATTTTTGGGGAATTTACAATGAATCTTAGTCACATCATTGTAGAGTTATTTTATTAATTTTATTTATAGTCAATTTAGAAAAGTAACTCAACCATGGTTATTTATATTGTGCATAAAAAGTAGTGTAGGAGATGAGTTGTCATATATACCTACCCCATAAAACCCCTAACTCATAATATTTTAATATATCTTATATTTTTGTAGTACATCTCTTAGGAGGCCCATTTTTGACCTCAAATTCTCTCTAATGATCCGATGATAATTACAATGAAGTAAAATGGATTTAATAGCCACATGAGGAAATTCGAATTGATAGACTCTACTTGACTGTAGGTAACTAAGACCTTGTCTAAATCACTATCGGAGGACTCAGTAGTTAACTGACCTTGTCTAAACCATAACCGGAGTTCATCGAAGCTCTAAAACACAACTCAAGTGTTACATTTAGTGTTGACTAAGGTTAACTGACTGTGGTAGGTGAGAAATGCACCCCACATGAGTGCAGTCAAGTAAACCTAGTGCTAACTGAATGTAGAGGACTAGAACTGAGTGTAACTGACTCCTAACTTAGCTTGACTAGTCATTAACTGAAGTGAACTGGCCTTGGTTGGTTTCGGCACTCCCAGTGGCTTCCTAAATTGTAGGGATTGCTCTAGGAGGCTCCTAAACTGATGCAATCAAGTGCAATCAGTGGTAGTGAGCCTCAACTAGTGTTCCCCACACTTTAGTAACTGAAACATGTGCCCCAATTAGGTCAAGTGGACCCAATGGTGTTAATGACTATAAATAGACTGGATGGACTCTCGATTTAGACATGACTCCCAATTTAGACATATGACCAAATTTGGACAAGGGAGGATTAATAATCCTAACATGGGGTATGTGGTTTTAGTCATTAATCATGTAGGGTTTTGGGAGTTTGTCATTACAAATTTTATTTTGGGGGGGATATATGGGTAAAAAGATCACCATATGTTTTAGGATCCCAATACTTTTGACAACTACTCAATACTTTTCACATGAGTATAATAGAGCAGTTCTACAACTTTTGAAGATTCATCCACACACCCTCCTACTCCTTGCACATATCAAAAGGAACCCTCCCACGTCTCTCATCATAGACGAATCACTACTTCCAGGTATCTGTGTGCCCTATCTTCATCCAGAATATGGGTCGATTTCATACTACATGTTATTTCTTCAACATCGGTACGAACAAATAGAAAATATATAATCAATGATTTCTTCAACATCGGTGACTGAGATTGCCAATAGATTAAATTGTGATGGTGATGTAATGGTCTTCTCTCGTATATTTCCTTCTGTTTACTCTCTGTGGATATGGTGTAAGATGCAATAACTCATTTACATTCCAAGGGAGATTAAATCTCCAACATATATATCATATATAATTTACCATATATACAGATATATAGTTCATCAAGCTAATTTGAAAACATAGTAGCATCATATTCTCATGTTCATGTTCATTATGCTCATAAAAACAAAGTAGAATCGTCTACTCAACACTAGTGATTTAACATTATACAAGAACTACTCACCATGTTGTCATTTATCAATGTCTATGTGTGCTCTGTTATTATGTTGTCACTATAAGAATTATATATATAAAATCATCATTAAACAATGTCACGTATGTATGTTCATGTTACATTCATTCATCCATCTGCTCACCTGTCATGGCTTGCTTGTACACAGGGTTCCAGAAATATATTTATTGTCAAGTAATGGAACTGCTTGCCAAGTTGTGAGTCTGCTTTAGTTTCTTGATCATATCCAAACACTACCAACATCATTCTTTCCATATTGAGACTACTAACATCCTTCTTGCCATATTGTCATCAATGCCAATATCATATTTCCAACACCTTGTGTAGGGAGTTTCGGTGTTTTCCTGCATCTAACCTTTTAACTTGTCATAAATCATTCTCTAGACCCCTAACATGGTAGGGCTTTCATGTTCTACCCTTCCTCAACTGTGTGAAGTGTGCCAGAATGGATTCATAGAATCCCTTGGTGCGATGTGCCTCTAAGAAGTCTTGATGAACTTGTAACTGTAATTTGTATTATTTTTGGTACTTGTATGTTATTGTTGATGATGCTTTTGTATGTTATGATTGAGGTGTAATATCCCAAATACTAGTATTCCACTACTTTACTATTATAGGGTTTACTATTACACTCAAGTGGGTACAAAATACTGAATTTTAATGTGCATGCAAGGTGTCGTATCAAAGGCCCTAAAATATAGCAAAGTGGAGAATTTATAGGGTGGAAAGTTCAGAAAGAAATGGTACACTTACCACTGATAAACAAGCTGATGATACTCCAGAGATTAGCTGCATGCATATAGTGATGCACATGTGAGGTAATGGTTCTCCCTTCCTTCAGTTGACGCCCAGCTACAAAGGAGGCTCTTCCCCAGCTAAAGATGGCGTTTTTGGTGAAGGAGGTGTTAGATGCAGGTGAGACTTTGTAGGACTGATGGTCACCCCTTCCCCTTCCCGAAGAGAATGGCCAGAGCATGCAAAGGATATGACCTCTCACAGACCCCTAGTGTATTGATCTAAGTGTTTGGTGCTCACCCTCCTCCCCCCAGCCTCACGGATCTGCTGACAACTACTCCATATGAGACAATAGAGGACAGATAATTGCTCAAGACAGTGGAGTGATCCGGCTGATGAAGATGAAGCTAATATCTGGAAGATAAACTGGGATTCAGAGATCCAATGAATACTTATGGGGTTCTCTAGCTATTCCCCTGCTGCACACGTGAACCTGCAAACAATCTTTTAGTGGATGTTGAATCGTTGGATATGGGTGAATAAGATGAATGTTGATGATAGACCTATGTTGTAATCTCACATATCACATAAGGGTACCAATAATACACACTAAAACATATATAAATATAGAACATAGACAAGAGACAAGAACAGATAGATCAATAAACAGATTATATTATCAAAGTGAGTCCATACAACGCAAAGAACTGAACTGAGTTCTCATCTGGCTCAACAACCTAATATATATGATTTACAGAATGGTTACAAAAATAACTGCTTGTTGGTTCGGTGAACCGACGCGACCTTAGTTGGCTGACCTAATCTCTTAGTTTAGTCAACCGACCGACTTAGTCGGTTGATCGACTAAGTCGGCCCATCAACTTAGTCGGCTGATCGACTAAGTTGGCCTATCGACTTAATCGGTTGATCGACTAAGTTGGTCCTCATTCAAGTTGACTTTATCGACTTGCTCCTTCTACATCTCCCCCATGAACAAAACGTTTCTTCGTCCCGAAGAAACAGGGAGATACACAAAATCCTTGCTGGCCTTTAAAAATTTATTGCGGTGGGCTGTGATGTCTAATGGTCAGTCGTTTCTGTACGTAGACTTCAACAATGGCTGGGGCTATGATGGCGAGGTGATGTTGGAAATCTATCCAACTCTGCAAAACTTTCTGGATATCGATGGTCAGTGTGGTTAAGCCTGACAATATCGACATCTTTTTCGAGATGGAGACTTCAGCTATCCTCTCCATGTTGGGACCCATGAACTGGTCCTTCTCCTCTGTAGTCTCGATAAGTCATTTCATCTGCGAGCAGATGATGTCGACTTTCTCTATGTTGGGGAGAGCTTGTTGCACCCTCTGATGTGCTTCCCATTCCAGTTTCTACAGTTTGGCAGTTTCAAGCACTATCTATTCTTCTATTGTCGTTCTAAGTGCTGCTTCAGTGGTCTTTCTGCTCTCCAGTGCCTGAATCCCTTGCCGATTCTATCGTGTCTACTGATAAACTTGCCCGTAGTGAGTAGGACAGTCTCGTAGTACTTCTTCGGCTACGACAGACTCCTCCAGATGGTCCTACAATACTTTGTACGCTTTAGAAAATGCAATGTGTTGTGCCATTAGGAGTCAGGTAGTTTCCTCTTTTTGTTCTTCTTTGGTTTCATGAATGTGCACTTGAAGGGTCGACACCATGCTCTCAAATAGCTGATACACTCTTTCAAGCGGTCTATCTGTGTCGATCTCTATGGGGCCCGACATGACGAACTGGGCCAAATTCCTGTATTTGTCGAGAAACTCGATATGTTCTGTGTTTTTGGTCTGGAGTTCTTTACTTTTCCTCACACTCCTCATCTTTGCTTCACTCGCTAGGGTTTTGAGGAGTTGGCCCATCTCTGTGTTGGTCAGGAACTTGCATCCTTCAAGCTAATTTGGATTTTGGAAGACTTCCCATGATGCTCCTTCTTTTTCTTGTGCCTTTCTTCTTCTGTCTCTTGTGTACCTGCAACAATTGATCTAGGATATTGGGTTTATGGGTTAGAGGCTGATGGTTTGTCTGATTGGGGAGGTGGGATGGTGGTCGCCTCTGGTTGTGTGGATGTAGTCGATTGTGGTGGGCCTGTCTCTGAATCAGGGGGTGGTGGTGGTGGTGGAGATGGTGGTGGTGGTGGTGGAGATGGTGGTGGCGGTGGCGATGGAGTTGGTGAATGGTCGAGGGTGATGGGTTTGGGGGAAGTATGGTTGAGTGGTGGGTTGTCGGGTTGGTGGTGTGAATTTACATCAAAAGGCATTTCTGCTTCCGTCGGTGCAGTGACTGGTAGGTCGGCTTGGGGTATGGGGTTGGCCGGTGCAATAGTGGAGGACAGATGTCCAGTCACATGACCTTCCTTGTCGGGTTGTCTTGTGAAGGTTGACATGATGGCTGTAACGATTGGGGGTTGTGTGCCCCTTCCTGTATAGATAGGTGCTTGGGTGGAAATCTTCTGAGCCAACTTAAACAGTGCAGGCAGTGTCTCAAAGAAAGCTTGTAAGTCGGTGTCTCTATCGAACTTTTCTTTTACCGTCTCCAGCATTGCGCTTTTGTCTAAGTCGAGGGGAATGACTGACTGTTGTGCCGGTGCCTGTTCCTTGATTATTTTTGTCGGTGATGGGGGTGGAGGTGTCGACACAAGATTGACAACGTTTTCAGGTGTCATCGCAATCTTGGCTTTCTTCAGTCGACCTGCTTGTGCTCCTATTTCGACAAAGCGCTGGAACTGGGTTTCGACCGGCACTTTATTTGCGGCAGCATCCTCTATAATGTCAAGGGTCGTAGCTACCAGTTCGTCTTTGTCGTCTGATGATTCGGCAATGATAAGTTTGCGCTTACCTTTACCCTGTTGTTGTTCTTGTGTTTTTATTTTCTTCCTGGCTGCTGCTATTTCTTTGGCAAGTTTTCGAATAATGCATTTTGTAACAGCATACTCAGGGTTGTTTGGTTCGACTTCGCTCGTCGGTGCCTGAGTCGGGACGACACTTGCTGGAGCCGAAGGAGTTGTCTGTTGCTGTGGTTGTGGCTTTGGTTTTACGGGCTGTGGTTCTATTTTCTTTGCAGACGGAGGTTTGATAGTTATCTGTAGTTGACCAGTGTGTTCGACCGGTGTCTCCTCCGACACAAATGTGCTAATGTAGAGGTTGAGCTCATAGTCTTCCTCCTTTTCTTGGTCGATATGTGGCTCCTCGATCGAGAAGTCGATCTGTTTGGCTACTGCTAGTACTGGTATCTTCGTCTTAGCCTGTCGAGACAGTTCTTAGAAGATCTAGTTGACAGGTGGATAATATTCGAGGGCTTTGGCATTGGAGTCCTCGCCCTACATGTACCACACCAAGGTATGGTCGAGCTCCAGCTGGATGTGGGAGTTCGCAGGTAGATTTCGGCGGATGTTTTGAGGCACCCTCCATCTAGTCGTGCGAAATTTTAGTTGTTGGAACCAATTCTCCAGTAATACTTTCCCACGCTCCAGTTCGTGCAGGGTTCCTTTCTGGGAGAAGGGTTTAAACCTCCACAAGTCGAACCTGGACGGTTCCCGAAATACTAGGCTCCCCTCTGGGCAGATGTGGTACATAACAATCCATAAGATAAGGTAGGGGAACTTGATGATTCCCCCCATTTCTTGGCATCGCTCACAAATGGTTTTTACCATGTCGACGACGTAACCCCCCCATCTGTATAATCGTCCGTCGGTGGAAATAGTGTCAACAGCTTCCAGCATCTCTAACTTGAGGTCATTGCCTCAACCTGCTAATGTGAGTGTGATTGCAATGATTTTGGCCACAATCTATGGCGTTCAAGTTGTGATTTGGCTAATCATCAACCCTTTTGAGTTTTTTCCGGAAGGTGATCCCGTAAGCTCTTCGATCAGTCCTTCTTTGATTCCGACTGGTACAGGCTCTCCTTTATTAGAGAGACCGGTCAGCTTGGAGATGACATCTCTAGAGATGTCGATCGGCTCGTCAAAGTAGAACCGGCCGTTGTGATATCGACTGATAATGAACCTCACAGCAACTTCCTTCGTGCCACCAAAGCTGGCCATCAGTAGTGCATTGGCGTAGCCAAAGAGAGTGCTGCGTTGGATTTTCTGTGCTACTTGAGTGACCTTTTTGTCGACAAAGGCCCACTCTTGGATCTTGGTCCATAACTTCTACCATGGGCCTTCCTATACTTTGGCATTTTTTATGTTCTTCAGCCTACAGACCAAAGGTGTATCCGCAGCCTGTATCTCTTTTGCCTTGGTCAATGCTCTAGTCTACTTGGGAGCCATTGTGTCAGTTTGGTCGATGTCACTAAGGGGTTCTCGGCTTTTGGTCGACTGGGTGTTCTGCTGCTCTATCTATATAGTTTGTGGTGAATGAACCTTCGGCGGTCCAGTACTTATAGGCGATGGTGTGTTTGTGTGCGGCAATGGGTGTATTAATGGCGGATGTGATGTTCCAGCTGGAGTACGCGAGTGTGAGTTAATGGTGACTTGCTTTTGGCGCTCGAGGTCATGAATGCGCGATGGGATTATCAAGGTTGTCAGCTGGTGTCGGTGATGAGAATGGCCGACATGAGTGGTCGATGGTCATGATGGCGGTTGTCGAGATGGTGATTTCCTGTCATGGTTTTCTGTCTGTAGGGTATTATTTGGTTTTTTGGAAATTTTAGTCTTTTATGGATTTTGGTTGATGGTTATGGTTGTTATATGATTTTTTTATTTTTTTTATTTTTAGTTTCTGTAACGTTTTAGTTGGGCTCCATTAACGAGCTTCCGAAATACTGTGCCCTGTAATGTCCTTAGTCGAACTGATCCGTTGGGATGTATCTCTTCGACAATGTAAGGTCTCATCCATTCTGTGTGGAGTTTCTTAGGTTTTCCTTTGACTCGACTATTGTAGAGTAAATCAAGGTCACCGACCAATAGGTTTTCGTTCTTGATGTTGCGGTTGTGCCACGCTTTCTATTGTTGCTTCTAAATTTCTTGGTGTTGCATGGCCATGAGTCGATGCTCTTCCAGCTTGCTGAGTTGAAATAGTCGGTCCTTCCTTCCCTGTTCGACATCGACATGTAGTATTTCTGCGATAATAGGTGTCTGTTGTTGGAAGTGTAGTGGAACTACTGCTTCTTCTCCATAGACTAGTCGAAAAGGGGTTTGGTCGGTCGATCATTTATAGACTGTTCTGTATGCCCATAAGACTGAAGGTATTTTTTCATCCCAGTCGTCCTTGTCAGCATTACATATTTTAGTTAACCCTTTTGTTAATGTTTTATTGAATGCTTCAATCGCTCCATTTGATTGAGGATGATATGTTGTACTCCGTCGGTGGTCGATTTGGAACTGGTTGGTCAGGGTTTTGATAGTTTTGTTGATAAAGTGTGTCCCCTGGTAGCTAATCAAGGTTAGTGGGAATCCAAATCTAGTGATGATATTTTCATAGATAAACTTAGCGGCTATCTCACTAGAACATGTATCGACGGGTTCAGCTTCTGCCCACTTAGTGACGTATTCTACTGCAGTAATAATATACCTTGCACCTGATCTTTTTGTTGGGATAGGAAATGGTCCTATGAAGTCTATCACCTAGATTTCAAATGTGAGACTGTGGTTTACTGATATCAAGGGCATTTCTGTACTAGGCAGAGATCGACCTAGTCATTGACATCTATCACATCAACTAACAAAACTTTTGCAATCTTTGTGGAGTGTCGGCCACCATAATCCTAACTATTGGATTTTCTTTGCAGTTGTGTCTGCTTGGAAATGTCCTCCTACAGGTCCATAGTGTGCTTCATGCATGATTTGGTCTCGTTCATGTTGGAGTTCACACCTTTTGAGGGTGTCATCTAATCCCATTTTGTATAGAAATCCGTTAATGAGACTATATGGTGCAGCCTTCATAGCTAAGATTTGTTTTTTCTTGGTACTCATACCTTCTGGTGCATGTCCGTCTTCTAAGAACTGAGCTATTTCTTCTAGTTCTGTTGGCACTGCTTCTATGAGAAATAAATGTGCATCAGGTAAGTCGTTGTCGACTCCAGTCAGTTCCTCTCCTGTGTCGATTCAGGATAGATGGTCAGGCCCGACATTTAACTTGCCTGGTCAGACAACGACTTCGAACTCAAATTCTTAGAAGAGAAGTAGCCATCGACAAATCCTTCCATGATGGAGTGGTTTATTGACAAGATACTTCAGGGCTTGATGGTCGGTATAGAAAGTGAAGGGGTTAGCTAAAAGGTAATGTCGATACTTTTGGAGGGCAAAGACCATACCTAGGGCTTCTCTTTCTGTAGTCGAATAGTTTCGTTCAACCTTGTTTAGTTTTCGACTGCTGTAAACTATGGGATAATCCATTTTATCATCTCCTGGTTGAGTTAGGATTGCTCCTATTGCTATTCGTCATGCATCAATATGCACATGGAATTTGATCGACTAGTTTGGAAACTTTAGGATGGGGGATTCGACTAGTTTTCTTTTTAATTTTTTGAATGATATGTGGCATTCCTCTGTCCAATTAAACTCTTGATCTTCCCTTAATAGTTATTCAAGAGGATAGGTCATATCTGAATAGTATCTTATGAATTTTCTGTAATAGCCTGTGTGGCCAAGTAACACCCTCACTTGTTTGGGGTTTGCTGGTGGTTTCAGGTCGAGGATAATTTTAATCTTTGTAAAGTCAACCTTGATACCTTCCTTACAGAAAATGTGCCCTAATAGTATCCCTATGGGGGTCACAAATATACATTTCTTGATGTTTAGGGAGAGTTGAATCTGTCTACATCTCTCCAGCATAAGTCTGAGCCATTTGCAATGATCTTTTAAGGTGGAGTATATTGTTTAGTCATCGAAGTATACTGCCATGGTCTTATAGATGTATTCTTGAAATGTTTTGACAACAATTCAAGAAAACACTGCAGGTGCATTCTTTAATCCAAAAGGCATAACTTTGTAAGCAAAGGAACCAAATTCACACACAAATGTTGTCTTCTTCTGGTCTTCTTTAGCTATTGGTACTTGGTTATAGCCTGAGAATCCATCTATAAATGAGTAGCATTCATGTCCTGCAACTTCATTCAAGATTTCATCGGCATAAGGGGTTGGAAATGGGTCTGTCAATGTTACTTTGTTTAGTTCCCTAAAATCGACACAAATTCTTAGTCTGGTCGGGTCATGTTTCTTGGGTTGTACGACCATTGGACTTGCCCATTCTGATTGGTCGATATGGTAGATGATGCCTGCTGCTAACATGTTATCAATTTCCTTTTTGACTATCTCCTTGTATTTGTGAGCTAGTTTATAAGGTCTTTTCTTGACAGGTTGAACATCAGGTTTAGTATCAATTTTCATTTCTCCCATTTCGTGGACTAAGCCTTTTAGGTATTTATAATCCCTGGCAAAGACATCTTGGAACTCTTTTAGTAAGTTCACTATCTTTGTGGTCTGTTGTTCGTTCTAGTAGTCACCAATTTTTGCCAGTTTTGGTCGATTATCATTTAAGATGTCGACTTCTTTAGTTTTTACTTTTGCATCTAGCCACTTTGGTGCTTTGGCTTCATTGATTGGTTGACTTCCTTCTTTGAACTATGAGAATGTGGCAGGGAAGTCGGCTATAGTCATTTTGTCAGTATCTTGTTTGTCAGTTGTTGCGACTTTCAGAATTGTACGAATAGGTTTTGTCGTTTCGACATGGTTGGATTTCCATCTGAAGCTCTTGCATTATGTGTTTTCATTTTCTAATTGTAAATAGGTCGACTGTGGTCTTGACCATGTTTGTATATTGTTACAGTCCCTTATTTGTCGATGGTATTGTAAGGGTTGGTTTTCGGTCAGTTGGATAAATTGTTTAATTTGCTTTGTTGTCTTGACCAGATTTTCATTTTGAGGTATGAAGTTGAAGTCTTTAATAAAAATTTTCCCTGAGTACATGCCATAAGAAGGTTTCACCTCTAGCTTATTCCATCTTATACCATTTGTTTGGTAAGTCGGCTAGGGTTGAGGGGAACAAGTGTGGCCAGGCTCGTTCGTCCTTGTATCCAAGTCTTCTCCACTCCTTTTCACAAGTTTTGATATGATCTTGTGGGTTCTGTCCTTAAGTAAATACAGGTATCTGAACTTGTTGGGTTAACTTCTTTCCTCCAAACCTTTCGATGAAGTAAGTCGAAGCAGTTGTCCAAGTCTGTAGTCTTGTCTTATGGGTATCCCACCATCTAGATGCTTGCCCTGTAAAAGTTTCAACCAGGCTTTGAAGTCGGCCATGTTCACCAATACTTTTAGATACTTGCTCGACATGCATGACTGGTGATTCCCTCTCCTTATACCTTGGTAGTTGTGTAGTATTCAAGTTGGTTGGTTGTAAGGTAGGGTGTTCCCTTATTTTCTTTTCGAAGATTTTTGGGACAATGGATACTATGAAGCACTATTGGGTGGGATTTTTCTGCACTTTTTGTATAGTCCAGCACCCTCTTACTTGTGTTTCGTAGTTCTCGATCTCCCAGTCGTACAATTCAGCGTCTGAGTTATAACCAACTGAGTCTTGGTTACCTAAGTGAAGTTCTCCATGGATGTTTGGTTCTGTGTAGTCTGCATCGTTGTGGATTTGGTAGAGTTGTCTGACATCGACTTCTTCATCATTAGGTTCAGTCCAAGGTTCCCCTTAGGATGGATGAATGGGTACAATGACCTTTTGACCATTTCCTTTTAATTTGATTCGTTCCTTGTCCAAGGATATGGATGCTTTCATCTTTCTACCCCAAGGTCGATCGACTAGCGCTGGGAAGGAGCTGGATCCTTCCTTTGGGTCAATGATTTCAAAATCAACCTTGGTCGAGATTCCTTTGATAGTCATGTCGACGTTTTTCCAGAATCCAATGGGTTCAATTAGGCCTTGGTCGGCTAGTTTCAGGTATATGCCCGACTCATAGAGTCGAGGTCTGCCCATCAGTTCCAAAGTGTCATGAGTCATGATATTTACTTATGAGCCGAAGTCGAGCACTACTTGTCGGACGTGGTACCCTTCGATTTCCAGGTCGACAAGTGGGTCGACATCACTTTTATCTTTTTGATTCAAGCTGCAGATGTTTTTTGTTTGTTTTTCAGAGTTGGTACCTTTTATTTCATGCAACAATTCAATGAACTGAGATATTGATTTGTCTATTTGAACGAGCTAGATTAATTGATTTATTGTGTTGGGTCAACTGTTATGCATGTCTTCTTGTCGTGCAATTTCTTGAAATACATGAGTTGCTTCTTTATATGTTTGTTTTTCCTTTAGTGGGTCAGGATAGACATTTGTCTCTTTAATCTTACTAATTCTAGGGTTATCAGTTTCTATTTTTGTTCCTTGCCAAGTTACAGTATGTAAGTTTTTGGTGCTTATTACACCATTCTTTTGCACACAAGACAAGACATTAATATTTTTCTTGGTATTATTTTTTTCTAACATGGTAGGGCAATTCTCTAGTGAGTGATCCCCTACCCCGTAGTGGGTACAAAATTTGAGATCAATCCTGTCCTTGTATGGACAGTCTGCATACCGGTGACCTTCTTTGCAACATGTGAAGCACTGTATGGGTCGACGCGGGCATGTGTCGCGATTCCCAAGGAGTCGACCTCTTCCTCCGTAACCTTGGCGTCAATTGTCGTACCGGTGCTCATATCGTCGACCGTCGTATCTTTTTCCGTTCTGATCATTTTCTAGATTGTTTTGCTTGTTATGTTGTGCCACTGCATTCATTTGGTAGACCGCCTGATAATTCTGTCGGTTCTTCAGGTTTAACTGACAGTCGGTCGTGTTATGACTTTTGGTCTCGCAGATGGCGCACTAGGAAGCCTTGTCGTTCTTCATGTTAAATGGGTAGTCTTTTGTAGAGTGATCTCTGTGTTCCTATCAAATGTCACAAAAGGATTTGGTCTATACAAATCAAACGTCTTGTCAGCTATATTCTTGTCAACAGTTATCTTTCAAATGGCCAGTCGTCGAGCATTTGGTGCACCAGATCTCCTGATTCTTTAGGCTTAGCTCCTTCAGAGACTTTTGTATGTTCTCGAGCTGTTGTTCCAATCTGTGGTCCGTGGGGTAAGTGGGTATATCCTCATCCATCTCTACCTGAAGAGATTTCGTTAGCGCATCCTCGTAAGTTTTGAACGTCTCTAGACTAATGTGTCGGCGTACTTTTTGAGATAGTCCTGCAAGAAACCATTGGATTAGTAATTGTTCATATATAACATAATCCAATTGGCTCAGTAAGTCTTTCCAATGTTTATCATAGTCACGGATGAATTCCCCTCGCTTTTGTGATGTGGTTTTGAGTTTCTTCGCGGCCAGGTGCTTAGCATCTGGGGTTTTGAAAAATGACAAAAATTGCGCCTTAATCTCAGCTTTTGTCGCTCTGGGTTGTCTTTCTGAAAAGGTTATGTACCACGTCAATGCAATTTTCCTTAATGCTCCTGCAAACTATGCCATTTGTATATCTTCATTTGTAACCTAGTTGGCCTCCCATGTCAACTCGCAGACGAACCAATGTCATCTGGGGTCCTCATCTCCTTCATATAGGGGGATGTGAGCCAATCCGTGACCCATGTCTGAATCACTGTCACTGCTCTCAGAAGGTGGCGGTGGTGGAGGTGGGGGTGGTGATGAGGGTGGTGGGGTTATTGGTGTATTCATGCCTATGGAATTCTGGTTGACGAAACTTTCGTTCCCGTCAATTGTCGATTCTTCGTCGACGTGCAGTCGTTTGATGTCGACTTCTACTGTCGATGGTCCACTGCAACATTTTGTTTGCAGTTCTGAGTGTTCTATTTATTCTAAAGCTGTATTTGGCGGGGGGGTGCTCCTTCATGTGTCGGTAAGAGAAAGTGGATACTTCAGAGGGAGGGTGCCGCTTGAAAGGTCACCCAGTTCCCTTCCACTAGTCGACGTATAATAAGGTGTCGTCCAGTGTACGTTTCGTCGCCTAGTCAGCTCCATATATTGAAGTCACCAGCTCATAGTCGGAGGTATTCTTCAACAATAGTCTGTATTCGAGTACGCGGATTCAATGGGGAAATGGTTGTTCCTTCATTGGGAGCTCTTAATTGGAGAGCTTCTGGCTGCTCTATCCACAATTATTCCTCCTTGGGGGACGCTTCTTGTTCCATTCCTTCTTCATGTTGGTCATGACCCGACTCTGGTAGATTCTCTTCCTAGTCATTCTCCCTAGGGTTCCATCCTCTGTGCAGCTCTAAGGCTCTTTCTCGTCTTGCTTCCCTTCTCTGGTGTCTCTCTTCCCTTTCTATTTTCTAAATGTCCGACATACTTTCATATGATATTATCCTCTTGAGGTCCCTTTTAGTCGACTTCTCATTACTGGTGACTGATATTGGGTTCTAGTTGATTAGGATCCACTATAATCTATCTCGACATATGACCAGCTACCCCCCCATAGCCTACCCAACGCTTTTTAGAAATCCCGGATAGTTCGGTCTATTTGCTAAGGAAGTATTCCCACTCCCTTTCTGCAATGAAATTTTCCCACTTCCTCTACTTCTCCGCCCAGTTAGAGTTTGTTGGCAGTTCATGAAGTGATGGACGAGGTTCGACGATATGTGCTACCCCTTTCTCAATCAAAAATTTGAACAACAAGGTCGATAGGGAACACAGAAATTGTTTGGCGAGGTCTGTGTAAAATTTCTCCTTCACTGTTTCTACTGAAGTTCTGTCTTCGACTGCTTGTTCCTCACAGAATTCGTCAGCGATTTTCTCAAACCACTCTGACAAGTTTGTTCTACCTCTGCGGATCAGTTTTTCTAGCAACGGTTGTTCTTTAATCCCGTTCGATTTTCTCATCTAGGAATTTCTTCAAAAGTTGGGGCACTGATTCGACAAAATTTTCATGCGTTTCTGTGAAAAATCTTTCTTTTTCTTGTTGACTGTTAATATGTTCCTTCACACGTAATTATGCAAGTAGTTTGCAATTTTACGATCCCACCAGTCCTTAATCTCCTGCTCTGGTATCATTTGTTTGCATACATTCCAGTCGTGTACTACTGGTAACGGAACCAATGTTGTAATCTCACAGATCACATAAGGGTACCAATAATACACACTAAAACATATATAAATATAGAACAGAGACAAGAGACAAGAACAAATAGATGAATAAATAGATTATATTATCAAAGTGAGTCCATACAACACAGAGAACTGAACTGAGTTCTCATCTGGCTCAACAGCCTAATATTTATGATTTACAGAATGGTTACAAAAATAACTACCTATTGGTTCGGTGAACCGACGCGACCTTAGGTGGCCGACCTAATCTCTTAGTTTAGTCGGTTGATCGACTAAGTTGGCCCATCGACTTAGTCGGTTGATCGACTAAGTCATCCTATCGACTTAGTCGGCTGATCGACTAAGTCGGTCCTCGTTCAAGTCGACTTTATCGACTTGCTCCTTCTACAACCTATATGGCCTACCCTGAAAGAGACTAGGGTAGATAGTTGCACTATTGAACCCTCGTTAGTTGAAGACTCGGTCTTCAACCCCAACTACGATTACTACATGTTGTGCTGCTACTCAAAACTCCAAATCAACAATAATAATAAATAATAGATGCCCTCTTTAGTCCAATAACCCTTCTTAAAAATATTAGCATGTGCTTTTAGGGTTTACGCTTCACTTTTGCATGCATGCAATTCTAATTTTATGTTGACTTTAAGCCTAAAGAAATAAGGCTTCCTTTATCAAACTAATGACTTTAATACTAAATGAGTGTCCCAATCTGTTCTAAGTATCAAATGTCCTCAATTAATTCCCTTTTATGCAGTACCCGCTCAAACCTATGGGATTTAAGTAGGTTAGCGGGTGTTTTGGTGCTTTAATTAGAAGATGACATTACAGTCCTCCCCGCTTAAAATTGCTTGTCCTCAAGCAACTACAAACTAGGATGTTGTAATACCTGCTCTCCCTCCCATGTGGAATCCTCCATAGGTAATTCCTTCCATTTTACAAAGTACTCTCGAATCACCCTGTTTCAGAGTTTCCTTTCTCGCACATGTAGGACTCTCTTTAGAATCAGTACTAAAAGTCGTTCATCATCTAAGGGAGTTAACTTGGTGGATGGAGCAATGTGTTTCTCTATAATTTTCTTGAGGTTGGATACATGAAATACATTGTGAATTTTGCTTTCCTCTGGCAGTTCCAGTTGATAAGCCACCTCTCCAACCTTCCTAAATACCTTGTAAGGACCATAGAAGCAATGTTTTAGCTTTTCCGCTCCTTTTTTATTGAGGGAAGATTGCATGTAAGGTTGTAGCCATAAATATACCAGGTCTCCTACCTCAAAACTCTTCTCAATCATGTGTCTATCTGCATATAGCTTCTGTTGATTCTAAACTGCCTGTAGATTCTCCTTTAGGACCTTGAGAATATATTGACTGTCTTGTACCCAATATTTGGCCTTTGGTGCTCTGTTGTCTCCAAAATCCAAGTCTGCAAAGTTTAGTGCCTCATATCCATATAGAGACTTGAAAGGTGTCATTTTAATAGACAGGTGGTTGGTAGTATTGTAGCAGTACTCTCCTAGGTGTAGCCATTCAATCCATGTCCTCTGTTTCCTTGCTACATAGTTTCTTAGACACCCCTCAATCCACTTGTTGACAATCTCTGTCTGTCTGTCGCTCTTAGGATGATAACTTGTGCTTGTAGCAAGTTTTGTCCCTACCAATCTGAGTAGCTCCTACCAGAAAGCACTAGTGAATTTCCTGTCATGATCACTGACAATGGTTTTGGGTAGCCCATGGAGTCTTAAACCTCTCTAAAAAATAAAACGGCTACTTATGATGCTAAATAGTAGGAAGAGCTAGCATAGAAGTGAGGAAATTTGGTCAACCTATCTACCACTACATATAAGCAGTGTCATCCCTGTACCTTGGGTAACCCTATAATTAAGTCCATCGATATGCTTTCCCATTTCTGCTCTGGTATTGGTAATGGCTGAAGTAACCCTGTTGGATGAGTGTGTTTGATTTTATTCTGCTGGTAGATGTTGCATTCCCAAACATGTTATATTACCTCTTCCTTGAGGCCTTTCCACGAGAACCTCTCTCTGATCTATCTGTAAGTCTTCAAGAACCCCTGATTCCCTGATAATGGTGAGTCATGCAATGCCTATATGATCTTCCTCTTTAAAGTTGATTCTGGGACGAGGTATATCCTACCTTTGTAATAGATGATGTCATCAATGATCCTATACATGTCATCCTTGATCTGTCCATCTAGTAACTCAAAAGCAAATTTGTTTTTGGAATATTCTATGAAGAGAAGAGACCTCCAATCCATGGATATACTCATGAGGCTGGTCGTCTGGATAAGGCATCAACTACTACATTATTCTTACCCTTAACATACTATATTTCAAAGTCATATGTATGTACCTTGTTGACCCATTTTTGTTGGTGCTCATTTAATTCTTTATGCTCCAAGAAGTATTTGAGGTTGTTGTGATCTGTCTTGATTTTAGACCTAGTTCCCACCAAATATTATATGAATTTAGTTAAGGTATGTTCGATGGCTATCATATCCTTATCATATATGGAGCAGTGGCATTCATAGTATTTAAGTTTTCAGCTTTCAAATGCAATTGGGTGATGGTTTTGCATCAGTACCACCCCTAGTCCTTCTTTTGAAGCATCACAATCGACTATGAATGGCTGTGAGAAATCTGGTAGCGCCAAAACTAGACAAGAACTCATGATTTTTTTCATTTTCTCAAAGGTTTGTTGTGCCAATTATGTCCATGTGAATGCCCCTTTCTTTGTGAGATCGGTGAGTGTTGCGTTAAATTGAGAGAACCCCTTAACGTACCTCCTGTAATATGTGCAATGGCCTAAGAATCCCTTCAATTCAGTAACTGTCTTCGGTGTCGATCAATCTAAGATAGCTCTAATCTTCTCCATATGAACCTATACCCCCTCTGTCATGATTATATGCCCTAGATACAACATCTCCTTCATACCAAACTCACACTTAGACATTTTCATGTAAAGCGAATGTTCTTCTAGAATTCTCAATACCTCATCCAAGTGTTTCAAATGTTCCTCCCAAGTTTTACTGTAATTAAAATATCATCAAAGAATACTAGTAAATAATTCTGTAACTGATCCCTAAAGGTGTGGTTCATGCAAGATTGGAAAGTTTATGGGGCGTTAGTGAGTCCAAACGGCATGACTAGGAACTCATAGTGACCATAGTGGAAATGAGAAGCTGTCTTGGAAATTCCATGATCCCTTACTCAGATCTGATGGTACCCTGATCGAAGATCAATCTTTGAAAAGTATTTGGCACCCCTTAGCTCATCCATTAATTCATCAATCCTGGGGATGGAATACCTATTTTTTATGGTCTTCTTGTTAAGTGCTTTGTAATCAATACACATTTGTAAGGTGCCATCTTAATTTTTAACCAAGACCATTGATGATGCAAATGGACTAGAACTTAGTCGAATATATCCTAGTTCTAGTAATTCCTTGATCTTCTTCTCAATCTCGTCTTTGTATCTTTTGGGATGCTTGTATAGAGTGGTTATGAATGCATGTGTCCCCTCCTCCAACTCAATAATATGATCAAATCCCCTATCTGGTGGTCGACCTACTGGAAGATCCCTAAATACCCTCTCATGTTTTTGCAATAGTGCATGAATATCTACTAGATGTTGGGTGTTGTTCTCTGGAGGTTTTGTAAAAGTGATCAAGCACTCTGTTGATCATTCTATGTCTCCCTATCTAAGTATGGGCTCCATTCTGTGTGATGATGCTATTTTGGGGGGATAAGTGTTCAGGCCCCTCAAAACTACTTGTTTTTCATCCTGCCCCTGGAATTCCATTTCCATTGCCCTGTAATCTATAGTATATTTTCCTATTGAATAGATCCATTGGACACCTAATACTACATTTGTATCATCCACATTCACCACATAAAATGAGTTAGTCATATTGTATTTCCCTAATGTGACATTCAATTTCATAATCCAATACTTGCACTCCATGCTATTATTTCCTGCTACTGCTACAGTGAATCCATCAAATTTCTTTGTCGGAATACCCCGCCTAGCCACCCATGTTGCATAAATGAAATCGTGGGTTGTTCCCCCATCAATTAGTACCCCTACCATGTGGCCCTGTAATACACCCCTAACCCTAAGAGTATGAAATATGGGAACTCCGGATAATGTAGCAATGACTCCCTCTAGTGCTTCTCCCTTAAGTGACTCTTCTTATACTGCCCTCAATTCCTTTGTTGTTTCATGTTCGAATTCCTCCCCTTCACTATCTAAGTAGACCTCTATATAGTGGGATTTGGATTTCTCTGAGCATCTATGGCCTGGAACCCATGGTTCCTAACAAGTGAAACATGATTTATTTTATCTCAAATCTTTCCTTGTATCATCGTCCAACCAAGTTTTCTTTGGCATTTCTAGTTGGAAAGGTTTTTTGTATTTGTCTTTTACTAGAAACTTTGTCTTAAGTGGAAACATGTTCTTCGAAACTAAATCTTGTAGATCTATGGCTCAATTGATCGCATCTTGTAGAGTGGATGGTTTGTAGGCTTTCACCCACCCCCGTAGAGGTTTTGTCAAGGCCACTAAAAACAACATAATCAATCTACTCTCTTACACATTTGTTACCATAACAACGATTCTTTGAATCTCTGAGATGAAGGCCTCTACACTTACCTATCTATTTGAGTTGAGCTAACTCTCTAAAGTGTATCTCCAGGTCCTTTATGTCAAAACGCTCCATGCACCTCTATGTGAATTTGTTGTAGGAACTTATGGTGTTGTGACCCAAGGTCACTAGCCCATGGTACCACCATTCATGAGCCTCTCCCTCTAGATGTAAAGTAGCCAATTTAATGGCATTTGTCTCCATGATAAGCTTGAGTTGGAAGTAAGTATCCAACTTATGGACCCATATCCTCGCTTAACTTTCGTGAGTCCCATCAAAGTTAGGGATGGTCAATCTACACAAGGTTTTCTGCAACTCCTAATTTTGGGTAAATTCTTTGTTAAAGTTTATTGATCGGTTCCTGCTTTTCATATTGTAGAATTATGAGAATGACATTGTTGCATGGAACTCATCTCCCAAATCCTTGTACTCCTGTAAGTAAGCTCCAGATGGTTCACTAGGTTCTACTGGCATAATTGGTCCTACTACTGCATCTGCTAGGAAATGAGGCATAATAAGTATGCTGGAAGGTTTGTTATATATATGGGGGGTGTTTTGCATGTTAGTGTAAGCATGCTTCCCACTACTACTGGTGGACCCTCTATATACGGGTGAAAGGGGTATGCTACTATGACCTAGTTTTGGCTTAAGAGCTAATTTTTTTATTGCATGCAATACTTCCTTCTGTCCCTTAGCTAGGTCATTCAATGCATTCACCAAACTACGAAATTCCAACCTATATTCCTCTTCTCTTGTTCCTTTCCCTCTTTCATAGTGTATACCTGTTGGTACCATGTTTGAGTTGGTATCTTCTAACTAGATATCCTCAAATTCCTTCTCCTCGGTGTACCTACTCTTCCTTCTCCTATAGGTTAAAAAAGTGTATTCTTCTGTATTCTTTTACTTCTCATGTTCAAGCCCACAGTTGACAAGGAACATGCTCTGATACCATTGTAATATCCCAAATACTAATATTCCACTACTAACTATTATAGGGTTTGCTAGTACATCCCTCAAGTGGGCACAAAATACTAAATTTTAATGTGCATGCAAAGTGTCGTATCAAAGGCCCTAAAATTTAGCAAAACTGGAGAATTTATACGGTGGAAAGTTCAGAAAGAAATGGTACACTTACCACTGATAAACGAGTTGACGATACTCCAGAGATAAGTTGCATGCATATAGTGCTAGACAGGTGAGGTAATGGTGCTCCCTTCCTTAAGTTGACACCCACTACAAAGGAGGCTCTGCCCCAACTAAAGATGATGTTTTTTGTGAAGGAGGTGTTAGATGCAGGTGAGACTTTGCAGGACCGATGGTCACCCTTCCTGAAGAGAATGGACGGAGCATGCAGAGGATATGAGCTCTCAAAGGCCCCTAGCGGATTGATATACCTATTTGGTGCTCACGCCCCCCAACCTCATGGATCTGCTAATAACTGCTTTTGATGAGAAAACTGAGGAAAGATAATCACTCAAGGCAATGGAGTGACCCTGTTGATGAAGATGAAGCTAATATGCGGAAGATAAACTGGGATTCATAGATCCAATGAATACTTATGGGGTTTTCCAACTATTTCTCAACTACACATGTGAACCTACAAAAAATCTTCCGATGAATGTTGAATTGTTGGATATGAATGAATAAGATGATTGTTGATGATAGACCTATATGGCCTACCCTGAAAGAGACTAGGGCATGTAGTTGCAATGTCGAACCCTTGTTAGCTAAAGACTCTATCTTCAACCCCATATGTTGTTGTCGCACGCCGTGTTGTTGCTCAAAACTCCAAATCAACAATAATAATAACAATAGATTTCCTCTTTAGTCCAATAACCCTTCTTAAATAGATTAGCATGCACTTTAAGGGTTTGCATGACACTTTTAGGGTTTATGCTTCACTTTCGCATGCGTGCAATTCTAATTTTATGTTGACTTTAAGCCAAAATAAAGAAGGCTTCATTTATTAAACTGATGACTTTAATACTAAATGAGTGTCTCAATCTGTTCTAAGTATCAAATGTCCTCAGTCAATTCCCTTTTATGCAGTACCCACTCGAACCTATGGGAATTAAGTAGATTAGCGAGTGTTTTGGTGCTTTAATTAGAAGAGGACATTACATGAGGTTGATTAGTAGCTTCTGATTAAATAGCAAGGATTAATATGACATGTCAATGAAAGGAAGTAGGTCGGATTCTATAACAAGAAGGATACATGTTTTTAACATTTTTAGCAATTACTTGAATTCCATCATGTTCACGCTTTCTTTCATTGACTTGGAGAAGCATTCAGGTTTATATGGTTTGTTGTTTCCACAGACAATATATTAACTTCTTTTGGTTGAGAGAACCTTAATTTTTTGTTGTTGTTGAAACAGGAAGACTATGTGATGTCGTTGTTAAGTTTGCCTATAGTGAACAGTGATGCATTTGAAAACATGCTCATGTACGGATGGCTTGCTTGAATGCAATTAAATGTACCCCCACGGTTTCTAAGAGAGTTGTCCCTGAAAGTGTTGATGTGGCAACTAGTGTTTGGATTGCATTGCATGACCCTAAAAAGGTCCCATTGTAAATATCCATTTTTTATATGTTTGTTATTGTTATCTTTTTTTTTATCTCATTTGTTGTTCAAAATGTGCTTGTACTTGTACATAAGTTGTTATAGTAAAGATGTATAAATTAAACCTCTAAATTTACCTTCTTGCTCACTTGACAATATTGAATTTGTTGTGGGAGATATGCAATCTTGATAAAAGAGTTGGTTATTTGCAGTTAGTTTGATTTCATTGTACATGGTGCCATTGATAGTTTGGAATGGTGTGTCGAAAAAACAAATATCATCAAGAGGGGAACTAAGATGGGAGCCAGTCTCTTTTTTATATTTTCTAGAGTGAGATCCTAATAAATATTGTATTAGGAAGAAGGCAAGAAGGGTCATTGAAGAAGTTACTTAAAGAGATCAAGGCTGAAAGAAATTGATGAGAAGGGAGTTTGTATTCACAAGTTGGATAGATAAATACGCCACATATTAGACATCGTCAAGTTATAATTTTTTTTTTGGGTGAAATGTGATGTCAAAGGCAATACATAACATGTTTATGCGGTGAAGATTATCTGCAACTAATATTTGGAATTTTACATTAAGCTATTCAAGGTTAGTTTTTCTCTGTATTTGCAGAGTCTACATTATTTCTCCTAACATCTTGTAGTAGTGACATTAGTACATGTCCAAGAAAACACCAATAAATGGTTTCCCATTCTCAAATTGTTGTAGGGGGTGTAAGATGGATTGCATCAATTAGCAGGATATGCTCTTTCAACATCCATCCCCCTGAGAAATTACTACTTAAGTATCATGTACTGAGTTAAATATTACACCTATGTAGCCTTTTGTTTGCTTCAGGTGATGTCATATAACTAAATATTGTAGATAATGTGTTTTTAAATTATTAAGAATGACCCTTAGTCACTCCCTCCTCCATCATCTTCTATATATACGAATGTATGTAAGATGTATGCATCAGTCAAAATATTTCAATATTTCAAGATTACTTCTTGAATTCATGGAAGACATGTCAAGAATACAAATCCAAGTCCTAAACTTCATTTTGTGTGTCATAACAAGAGAAATTTTGGAGATATGATTAAATGGTCGTCTTAGGGTTTGTTGTTGCTCCTTGGCTTGATGTCTAGGGTTTTGTTGTTGTTTATGAGTTGTCGTCACATTTCTCTTAGCTTGCTAGGGTTGTTGTGACCTTCCTCTTGGCCTAATAAGTGTTGTTGCAATTGTCTTCAACCTATACATGGATACAATGACTATGTTCAACCTTTATGAAAGTGTCGGTTTGTGTTGGATCTTGTTGGATCTTGTTGGTTGCCTCCTAGGGCAAGTTGTGTTCTTTACTGAGCCTTAGGTTTCTAGTATTGAGTCGGTACCTTGTGGGTTGCCTAGGACTGAGTTGTGACATCTACTAGGACAAAACCATGATCTCTATGGGTTGTTTAGACGGAACCATGACCTCTGTGGGTTGTTTGGACATAATTGTGACCTTTGTGAGTTGTTTGGACTAAGTCGTGAACTTTTTTGGGATGTTAAGCTAGGTTGTGACCTTTGTTGAGTCTGGTAGACTAAACCATGATTGTTCCTTGGGATGCCTGTACTTGATCAATGGTTTGTTGACTTCTGAGGTATTTTCTATAAGTATGTTGTTATTGGTGCCTACCATGACCTTTACTAGGGTTGTCGTGGTTCTTGTTCGACCGGTTGCAGCATGTCGAGCTTGTTTAGAATTTAAAGAGTGTTTGTGCTCCTTTTTAGCCTCCTTGAGGCTGTTATTATGTATGGAAGTGTGCCACAGTCTGATGGGTGTGCTAGAGTGTGGGTTAAGGTTGCCTCTGCACATTTGAAAGGAGATTCTGTTTGCTTGATGTATGACTGTCCTAAAATACTGTCATTTATTGTGTCAATGGGATTGAAAGTTCATCCTCATTTCTAGACTATTTTGATTAAGTCTCAGATCTCTGCAATGTTGAATCCCCTTGATCCAATTTATCACATTCAACGAGTCACCAAAAACCTTTAGTGTTCTACACCATTTCTCTGCTGCAAATATGAGTAAAAGTTTTAAACTTAATAACTCCACAAAATTGTTACTACCTTCTCCCAACCCAGCCATCAACTCAAAGGAGTGATTATCTGCTAAGAAAAGTATAGCCCCTCCCCCACAAAGGTTGTTTTGTGATGCTCCATAAAAAAAACCCATGGAGCAATTTTATCAATATCCAATTCCAGAACCTCCCTCTGTTTTGACACCCTGATGTGTGGGGAAAAGGCATGTATAATCTCGTAGGCTGGGATAACAATAATAGATGGTGTGTTAACTTTTCCATTAAAGATAATGTTATTCCTAGCCAACCAGATACCCCAAATCACCAATAAGGGTAGTGCAGTCATAGCTTCTATAGTTTCAATCCTCCTCCAGTTTTCCCAGGCCGGAAGTACCATGGCCCCTTCCCACCTGCATGCCAATACCAATCCCATTGTCTTCAAACATTCCTTCCACACTTCCTTGTTGTAGGGGAACAAAAGAAAAAGGTGAGTCATAGACTCCCCATCAGCTTTACACAAAGCACACCATCCTCAACCCTGAAAACATCTCTTTTGTAAGTTATCCCAAGTAGGGACCTTGTTTTCAAGCACACACCACATAAAAAACCTAGTTTTTGGTGGGTTCTGGATCTTCCATAATTTCTTCCACCACCAAGCCATCCCTCTCTCAAAACCATATGCATTGAGCTTTAAGTACCCCGCCCTTGGGGTATATTTCCCACCTGGGGCCATATCCCAAATGAGCACATCCTTTCTATCCCGAAGTTGAACCTATGTTTGGTTAAGAACCCTATTATAACATGCCAACTCCAGCTCCTCAAGTTCAAATAACTCAAAATCCCTAGCCGAATTTCAAGATTGAGACCAAGGATTCTCCTGAACCGGGGCAGCAAGTTGAGAAAGATATAAAAAAAAATTCTCTCTGTCTTAAGGATTCCACCAAGTTAATAGTGATCCTATGTTGTTAGTTGCAACCCACCCAAGGATCCTCCCCAATCCTTAATTTCCTCCCATTCCCTATATTCCAAGCGAGGCTGGACTCAATGACATCAATGAACTTAACCATCGCCTTCCATATGATTGAGCCTCTAATGTGTGATTTTGTGGGCCTCCTAATCCAATCCTCCACAGTATCAGGGGCAATGTACTTCTGAACCACAATCTGAGTCCACAGACTTTCCGCCTTTAATATTCTCTAGCCTACCTTGGCTGCTAATGACTTTGCAAATAGGAAAATATTTTTGAGTCCCCATCCTCCCAGCCCTTTTGGCACCGCAATTCTCTCCCAACGAACCCAAGGGGTCACCTACATGTCCTTTTTCCCACTCCATAAGAAACAAAAATTGATCCGACGTGCCTCTTCCAGAATACCTTTTGGTATCCAAGCAAGTGACATCTAGTAAATAGGAATTGCTTCTAGGACGGCCTTAACCAATACCAGTCTACCAACTCTAGAAATCCATTTATGACTCCAAATTTTGAGGCGTTTTTCCAACTTTTTCCAACAGCCACTTCCAATCCTTCTTTTGATAATCATTTGGTTTTAAAATGAACCCCATATACTTTAGGCCTCCATCCGGATCTTCCAGGCGATATGGGAAAGACCTAGATATGTTCTGAAGTTCCTCAGCATTAAGCAGATGAGTGAACAATGTAGATTTTCCAGCATTGATTTCCATCCCTATGGATTTTGCAAACAGAGCCAAAATGTCTGAGATGGTATCCACATCTCTAGCCGATCCTGAGCAGAAAATTAAAACATCGACCACAAATAATAAGTGTGTTATCTGGAGATGCTGAGAAATGTGAATCCCATTTAGGTTTCTGGGACATCTAGCCTCCCTCAAAGACCTGCTCAGTCCTTCTGCCACCAGCAGAAAGAGTAGTGGGGAGAGAGGACATCCCTGTTGGAGGCCTTTATCAGCATGAAAAAAAGCCTAGGCAGCGCCATTGATCAGGACCAAGAAAGAGACAATAGTGATACAACTCATGATCCACATGATAAAAGAAATGCCAAAACCAAGATGTGTTACGAGCATATGGATATATAACCAACTTACCTTATCATAGGATTTAGAGAGGTCGATTTGAGAATATCCCCCTTGATGTTTTTGGTTTTCATGCTATGGAGTCCCTCCTGTGCAACCTCAATGGCTTCATGAATCTGTCTCCCTTCCAAAAACCCAAATTGTTTTGATGTGATATGTTCATATAAGATGCTTTTCAATCTACTAGCTATCACCTTGGAGACCATTTTGTATATACAGTTGCAAAGAGAAGTGGGCCTGAAATCATTCAGTGACAATGGATTGTCAACTTTTGGAATCAGAGCTATAAAAGTTGAGTTAAAACTGGCAAGGATCCTACCAATAATTCTAGTAATCTCCACCACCCTCAGTAAATCACCACCCAATAGTTCAAAGAGCTCTGTGAAAAATTCAATGGTCCATCCATCCGGCCCAGGGATTTTGTCCTTCTGGAAGCTTTGTAGAACCGCCCTGAGTTCCCCTTCAGTAACTTCCTCCATTAGAGCCAAGTTGTCCTCTTCTTCCACAAACCTAGGGAATAACTGTGCAATTCTTATAATCTCTGTAGTAGACGCTTGGGCAGGAGCTCTAAACGGGTTCTCAAAATGTTCCACCCTCGTCCTGGCCATATCTTCAAAGGAATCATGACACAAACCCCGATCATCCAATAAGCTCCAGATAATGTTTGCAGCTTTTCTTCCCCTGGCATATGCATGAAAAAACTTTGTGTTATCATCCCCACATTTCAGCCAGGTTTCCCTGCTCTTTAATCTCCAGGTCTCCTCCCTTTCCAGTAATAGAGTGTTCCTTCTCCCCTCCAATCTAGTCAATGACTCTTTGTCCAATTGGTTCAACATACCCCCTCCTTTTCCATGATCTCAACAAGTTATTTTTCAATAAGCTTTAGTTCACAGTCATCCCTACATCTCTTCTCAGTAGCCAAAGCTTTTATGGAATCTTTTAAATTATGAATGTTCGCAACAAACTGAAATGCTACAGAAAGCCTATTGTTCGGATCAAAAGGGTCCCAATGATTAATGATCATCATGTAGAAAGAGTCTTCTTTAAGCCAAGCCTTGTTAAATTTCAAAGGGCTGGGAGATTTTATAGGACCATTCCTATACTCCACGAAAATGGGTAGATGGTTAGAATTTCCACCACCTACCACCCACTAACGAATGAACGGGTGCCTGTCCACCATATTTTCAGTCACTAGAAAACAATCCATCCTCTTGGCAACTCGCCCCTCCCCGCATCTGTTATTTTTCCATGTATGTTTGAGTTTTGTAGGTTCAATACCCAACCAGTTCCTCTACACCAGCTTGTGAGTGAAGTATTAAGTCAGCATATTTGTACGTGTATGTGGCCCCCAAACCTCGTCCTACCCCAGAGAAAAATTTAAATCCCCCCCAATGATCACCATATTTCCCCTCAAAATATAATTATTAAACAAGTTATCCCATAAGGGGATCCTATTCAGGTACGGCCCATAGACATTAAAAACATTGACATGCTCCCCATGATCTAGATCCTTAAACAATATGCCAAGAAGAGACTCCATACCCCATATATTCAAAACCCTAACCAAACATGTGTTCCAGCCCATGGCTAGCCCCTAGAGCACCCACAAACATCCAAAGTCTCAAACATCCATCCCAAGAACCAACTTTCCAACCTACTTTTAACCACATCCACTACCCCTAAAGTTTCCTGCAACATTAGAACATCAGGGTGTTCTAAATCTACCACCCTTCTGAGCGTTGATCTTTTCTGAGGACCAACCAAACCCTGACAGTTAAAAGACATAATCTTCATCGGCGGCCCTTCTTCTGGGCATGCACTGCTCTAAATGCCTGTTCAATCGACTGTTGTTTGCCTTCTAGCAAATCCTTCTGTGCTCTAGACTAAGCCTTTGCAATCAAATATTTTATGCCTCTCCCACGAGAGTTCGGGTATGAAAGTTTCCCCAAGCCCCCTGAAATCACCTTCGTGTAGGACCTAAGAAAATACCCAGATTCTGATGACCCCTACAAAGAAAGTGGAGATCGAACCCCCCTTCGAATCCAATACTATATGCGAATCATGTTCCTCAAGTAAAGCAACAGAGACGGGTGTGGAAACCTTTAAAGTTTGGTGAGTGATGGTCATGTTTTTTAGTTTTTCCATCCAATCCATCCCAGACATATTCAAATAACTAGTAAATAAATTTATGAATGGAGAAAGGGTAAAAGAAGAGGTACCCAGAATGGGAACCCCAGGTACAGAATCACCCACCGAATTGTTCACTTCAATCACCGAAAGGAATGCCATAGTCTCCTCCACAGGTTCACTAACTGCATCTTCAAACCCCTCCTGAACAACCAGTGAAGGCATGGGAGTTGACTGTTCAGGACCCCCGTTCTCTGAGCCATACCTTTTAGATCCCCGATGCTTACCTCGACCATTGAGTGTACGCACCCCCAGACTGCATTCAATCATCGAATGGCCATAGGCATGACACTGCCTACACCTAAATGGCACATTTTCATAGTCCAAAAGCTTATTAAACTGTGTATTTCCCCAATTCAACAACATATCTTCAGCCAAGCCCTCCCAGATGTTGATGTTCACCAAAATACGAGCCACCTAATGCAACTTTGATGTCTTGAAGGTCAAATCAGCTTCCAAGGAAGACCCCAAAATGTTACCAATGTTGATAAAGTGCTCCTTTGTCTAGTACTCCCAAGGCAGGCTCTAAAGACGAACCTAGAGAGGCACCACATCCACCCCCTCATTACTGGCATCAAAGGATGGAATCCAAGGTTTTAATAGCACTGGATTTTGGTCCAAAGACCAGTTCCTCTCCAAAACCCACTGCACATGTTCTTGCTCTTTGAAGTTAAAAGTGAACCAACCACGGGTGAGACCCTCCACTTCCATAGCCTCCCCAAGAGCCTCTGACCAGCAAGCCTCCGCCCATTTAAAAATCAGCTGCAGCAAGAAATTCCTCCCAATAACACGCCCTACCAACGAAAAATTCACCATCTGTTTGATCTGTTCCCACCTAATATCCTCCCTAAGTGTGTAAGTATAACCCGACCGCCTCTTTTTCACCCAGGTTTTCCTCCATTTAGACGCTCCCTTGCTATATATGTGTGTAAGTATAGTTGTGGAGTTCCTAAGTATTTTTGTGCATAAAGTCTCAAGGAATGAAACAAAGAAAGGGACCACCATAAATATTGGAGATCTTTATCAAGCTGGCTATGATATCTTCAGTAAATTTTTTGCTATTACACTTTAAAATTCAATGGTTGAGGAAGAAGAGGGAAAGTCTTAAAAAGTAGTGAGACAAAAAAGGAATCTAAAACTCTTTCTGCCAGTCAAAAATTCCTATAAAAGGCCCCCTCTTGGTACAATATGTGAAGAAAGCACAAAACTTATGAGGACACTAGAGAATGAACATTCATTAGGAATCGAATGGGCACACCAAATATTGTGAATTCCTGTGCAGTGGTTGCTGAGTCCGTTATCATCTTCTATTCTTGAACAACCGTCGAAATTTTTAAACAATAATGTACTTCTAGATAACATTAACTCAACTGACATAGTGTTTAATATTGTGAGAAGTGGTCTTTTCTTTCTTCTTGGATTGGAAGTTCTATTCCCCTCTTACAATAGCTTCCAACCTTCTCCCATTTTATGCATACAATTAGTTAGAAAAATGCATATCTTGTCCATGGTTTTTGTTGATGGAGGTGATATGTTGTAGAAACTCCAGTCAGAGATTTGTTGGGAGCGCTTCAAGACTTGTATATAGAGGCCCTTGACAGGAAGAGTGGGGAAAATAACATTCTGATGTCTTAAAGGAGCAAAAGCAAAAAGTCACTAACTCCCCATGACTGCAAAGATCCAGTTGTAGATCAAAAGGATGGGGTAAAATCTGTGGAGGGTGTTACTCTTTCCACTTTGAACTTTGAGAGGGACATTGATGATATCTACCAAACATTTATAGATACTCTCATTCATCATTTTGCGGCTACATCCTTTGGTGATGTGGTTTATGGGCGTCAAGTAACAATTTACTTGCACAAGGATGTTGAAGCTTCAATCAGACTCGATCTGTGGTTTGTTGACTATTCTAAGGTCTTTTCTGTGAGGGTGTTGTTGTTGGTGTCTACCATGACCTTTGCTAGGGTTGTCGTGGTTCTTGTTCGGCCTGTTGTAGGATGTCGAGCTTATTTAGAATTAAGAGAGTTTTTGCTCTTTTTTAGCCTCCTTGAGGCTGCTACCATGTATGGAAGTGTGCCACAGTCTGATGGACGTGCTAGAGTGTGGGTCAAGGCTGCCTCTGCACATTTGAAAGGAGATTCTATTTGCTTGATGGATGACTGTCCTAAAAGACTGTCATTTAATGTAGCATTGGGATTGAAAGCTCATCCTCATTTCTAGATTGTTTTGATTAATACCTCGAGGTTTGTATTTGTCTCATGCTACCCTACAACTACCCAGCTATCTATCTCTCAGGTATGTCCATTGTTTCCTTAGTGACTTGTCTCCTCAGTTATAAAATATGATCATAATATATATATAAAGGAAGGTCTAAACCACATTGTTTTCCCCTTTACGAATGCTAGTTTAACTTGTTCATCAATTTATTATTGTTCTTGTTATTTAATGTCCTTGGATGCTTCAACTTTAACACAAGGATCATTGGGAGTCTTAAGTTGAAACAAATGAAAATTATGTTATATATGTTACTACATTGTTGTCTCCTTTACGTAGGCTACTTTAACTTGTTCGTTAATTTATTACTACTGATGTTCTTTATTGTCCTTGAATGCTTCAACTTTGGGAGTGTTAAGTTGAAAGAAATGAAAATTATGTTATATATCTTGTATTGTAGTCACTCGAAGTGTTTCATAGTATGGACCTTCCTTACACGGTGATGATAAAACTTATTGTAATAACCCAAAAATTCGTAAAAATTTAAAATTTTTCAAGTGACATAAGATGTCTAAAGTTGCAGCTAAGTACCTGCTAATGGTTAGCGGGAAATGAAACTTTTTATAAAAGAACATGGGATTGCTTCTTTAAAAGAACCTGTAAACTAAAAGGTGTAATCTTGAAAACTTGTATTAGTGCTATTAATGACTTAGCAGCTGTAATTCTATCAGAGTTAGAAAAGGACTTGCATTTTGCTACTGCTAGATATACTGATGTTTATCTTTTGTCAAGTAGGTAAGAATTCTTGTGTGTGATCGGGGCTTACTTAGCGTTTAGCTAACTCAATTGGACTACTGGTTCCTTACAGGTTTAGTAGGTAAGCATATGATACAGTAGGGTGTTATTTAAATTCAAGTCGAGAAGCTACTTCCCTAGCATGATTAAGATGCTAGTCTTAGAAAATGTTTTAATATGTTGCTTGTCTTCAAGGAGGTAAAGTTAATATTTTTCTATCGTTACAACTCCATAATAAAAGTATAACAAACTGCACCAGCATAGTTATAAAACGCTTTCCAGATACTATGCCGAAGGAAAATCAAATTACTGTTTGGTTTGAGTCCAAGATTACCATATACTTTTGTTGAAAGCAAATTTGATCTGGATTTTAACTAGGATGCATTTATAGTACTCGGTCTTTTGCTTAGTTGAAGCATACATTGGATTCTAGTTTTGAGCATCATTAAAATGAATCATACACAATAACTACTTCGTAATTCCTAAACCACCATCCTAGCCTATTTTTGTTGGAAAAGAGTTACTCTAAAACTCCTACGACCTAACATCCAAAGATGTATACCATTTTTACCTTATACTAGGTTTTTCAATATATAATTTTCATGTTATATAAGGATGTACTCCTTATTCTTTTTATATGTATCTTTTACTTAAAAAACAGAGTGTATTCTCAGCTATGACTAAAAACTTCATGCAAGTTTATTAGTAGATTTTCGAAATATCTATATTCAAAGTTTAGCACATGAAGTTAGCAAAAGAATCTATTTAATTTTGACATAGCTTAAGGGTTACTTTGTATCTTAAGATTATGATTTATAACCTATGTATCGTTAATCTCCATGGCAATGATATATATTATTGGCAATCATAAACAAAGTATAGTTTATAATGATCAATGGTTTGATTGTAAATCATTTTGCTGCAGTGCTGACTATGGAACTCTACCCACGATGGAGGAATTATTTAGAAGGACATGTGGGTTGGTTTTATCCACACAAGGGTTCACTTATAACTCCAAAACCCTACTCATTTGTTCTGTAGAGCGAGGGTTCCTCCGTCTTGTTGGCTGAGTTGAGAGCTCGCGACCATTGGAGACCTGTAACCTCCTTCAAGTTTTGATAGCTTGCTTCCATTGTCAAATGTTGTGACTGTCTTGAGAGAGGTTCTGAGTGGTTTTTGGTCTTTAAAGGTTGAAAGTGGTTTCCAGCGAGTGTAGATACTATTTTGTCTTCAGGACTCGAGGTATGTGTTTTTCTTGAGCCTGCAAATAGATTGACAGAGCTCGAGCAGGAGTATTTCTTCATTCGGTTGAGTTGTTTGCTCATTTTTCTTGACTCAGCGTCTTCTCGCCTTCTGGCCCGGTGCCAAATCGATCCACGGTGGTTGGTTACCTCAGCTTCATTCAAAAACTTTAACAGGTAAAGACTTACACTCAAATTGTTTTTAGGTTAATTTTTATAAAAGGGTTTTTACAAAATTAAAGAAAGATTTGTAATGATACGGGTTGTAAACTTGTAGGTCCTTCTCTCGACTTTGTAGGTGGAAACAAGCTTCTCCTTCAACGTTGCACTTGAGCATTCAAATGGTAAGCCCTGGTTGCAAACGAGGGTTTCTTCCTGCAATTTGTTGTGGTGGTTGGAATTTAGGTTCTTTGTGGTTGAAAAAGCACGGCCTCGGTTTACCTACTAGCTTGTTGTTTCTTGCTTGCTTGTTCTGTATGAGTTCGAAACCCTTAGATGGTAATTTGTGCAGGGAGGATGAAGGCTACGTTGCTGTGATAAATAGTTTTTAAGTGTAAGCCTTTATGGCATGAGCAATGTACACTTCTTTTACTTATTTTGATAGAGCTCAGCTCTAAGCCCTACGAGGTTGTCGACCTCTGTCTGGTTTATTTTTAGTTTTTAAAATAAATTTTTAAAGAAAAAGAAAGACTGTTAAACAATCAAGACTTGTAAATGGATTAAGGGTTTTTACCTGTCAGTAATGTATGGTTACTGTTCGATAAATCTTACTTTGTATAGTTCCGTTTTTAACAGGCTTGAGCCTCAACCTTGAATTTTAAAGGCCATAAGCCATTGCTTCTTAATCAATTTTGTTTTTAACAAATTATTGTTGTATTATTTTAGTTTATTATCATGCAATTAAAATGATTTACAGTGCAATGTAATTATGGAAATTTTTACGGGAACCTTTGGACAACAATGTTCACCATAACATACACATAGATCTTGAGGAGAAAAATTTGAGATCACTGCCGAGAGAGTTTTGCATGCAGGCATTGATTGCACGCAGGCTGCAGAGCAGGGTGACTAAACGGCAGGGCTTGCTCCCCCCAGGTGAGCTCGTGGAGATCGTGATCCACGGTGAGGTTGGGACTGCACAGATCTTGGACATTGGAGGTTGCATGCGAAATCTCATGCACTGAGGCTGGCTTGGTGAGGCAGCTCGATGGTGGACGAGGTTGGCGGTAATCCATCGCCAAATTTACGATCGGATGTCTTTGAAAGGCTAATCGCTAATCACTCTAAAAGATCCAGCAAAGGAGACCTTCCAAAGTTCGTTAAAAGAATTGAGGATGTGTCGGAGGTTGCCCTACCCCCGGATGAAACGATCAGGGTTTCCCTCTCTCTAGCGGACCGAGCCCTGATCGGGCAATTCACAGGGCTCTGGCCCTCGCCCAAAACCACAGACAGCTAGGTCCAAAGGAACTGGCGACCGCTAATAACCAAGAATGTTACCTCCTATTCCATCGAAAGGGGATGCTTCCTCTTCGACTTTGAATCTAAAGAGGATAAAGACCTAATTTTCAGGAATGGCCCCTATTTCATGGGGCCACAAGGACTCTATCTCAATGGGTGGACCCCGGATTTTGATCCAGAAGCCGATACTCCTAAGGTTGTGCCTGTCTGGGTTAGACTGCCCAATCTCCCTATGCACTGCTGGAACCCCAAATCTCTACAAGCCATTGGGAACGCTTTGGGGAAATATATCGACATGGCCAATCCAAAGGATCAATTCGTCTGTGCATGCATCTGCGTTGAGGTTGATCTCGAAGCAGGACTACCAGAAGCTCTAAACTTAACGGTGGGGAATTGGTCCCATTTTCAAAAATTGGACTATGAACAGCTCCCCTTCAAATGTAGAGGATGCCATGAATATGGGCATTTCATCCGAAACTGCCCTAAAAGGAACATCGAGATCCAACAAGACAAGGCAGAAGGATGGCATAGGGTGAATAGATCTAAATCAAAAAAATCAAGCTGGAGGGGCCCCTAAGAAGGGTGAGGGGAACAAGGAAGATAGAACCAGCCCATCTGAAAAAATTCAAGAGCCCTCAAAAACAACTCAAATAATAGAAGTAAGGGATGAGTCTAATGAAGCAGAAGACAGATCTAGTTATGAAGAAAGTAAGGATCCGGAAGCAGGCCTCTCAGATCAAGAAAAAGATAACGAGCAAGGAACAGCAGGAACTAAAGAAGGAGACAGTCTGGGGAAATCTGAAGAAGAACCTGAATCGGAAGAAGAAGAAGAGGAGGAAGGGGGAATCGAAATCACTACTCCAAGGCTGATCAAAACTAAAGGAAGGAAAACTAGGAAAGAAGTCGAGGAGCAAGCCACTTACAAGGATAAGTTGCAAGGCTCCCAGCTAACCTTGGAAAAATTGCTGAAAAATCCAAGAAACACCCGCCAGCATGGGCATGCCCTGAAAGGGATGCCTACAGCCTCTAAAAGTAATTAATGAAGGTAATTTCCTGGAACTGCAGAGGGCTTGGAAGTAAAACCAAGGAAGAAGCTATGCTAGATCTAATATCTCTTCACCACCCAGATATCTGTCTGATCCACGAAACTAAGATGGAGGAAGCTGCATTCCTCCAAGTCAGTAAAAAAATTTGGAATAAAAAGGGCATTGCTGCATTAAGCTCCAGGGGAGCATCTGGAGGCATAGGAACTCTCTGGGACGATACGAAATTCGAAGTGGTGGACATCAAGAACAACACCCATTGGATCCTCACGTTGCTGAGGCAAAAAGACTCTAATACTCTTGTAAGTATATTCAATATATACACACCTAACTCTTATGCTGAAAAATTAAACTGCTAGACTCTACTCCGAGAGGAAAGGAGTAAAATACAGGGCAATATTATCTTGGCTAGGGACCTGAATGTCACTCTTAGCCAGGAAGAAAGGAGAGGAAGTTCCAGGACTAGAGATCCCATTACAGATCTCGTGGAAGAAACCATCATGACGTGGGAGCTAATTGATATTAAGCCCAATTCAAGGAAATACACCTGGAATAATAAGAGGACCGGTCTTGGGCACATTGCAGCCAGGCTTGACCGATTCTTGGTCCAAGATACTTTTCTATTGCTGGGCTTGAACATGACATCCAGAATCTTATCATTCGGAGGCTCTGATCATAAGCCCATCCTTTTGGAGATGGTGTCTGAAAGAAATCTGGGTCCTATCCCGTTCAGATTTAATTCTTTATGGATCTACCATGCTGAATTCTAAATAATAGTTGCTGACTCCTGGGCTCAACCAGTCACTGGGTCTCCCTTCTATGTCTGGGAGGAGAAATTGAAAAGGCTAAAAAAAAATCTGAAGAGCTGGGCCAAAACGTTACCACCTCCAAAAGTCACAAAACTTCAGGCTGCCAACGCGCTGGAATCTCACCAGGCTTTCATGGAGGATAACACTGTGACCCAGGATGATATTTATACGGAAACCAAGCTGCAAATGAAACTCCACGTGGCCTGTAGACAAGAGGCTAAATGGTGGCGTCTAAAATCCAGATGCAAGTGGCTGAAGGACAGTGATAGGAACACCGAATACTTTCACAAATTGACAGAGGCTAGGAAATGTCATAATCGTGTGCTTGAGATCTAGGTAGACGACAGGGCAATTGGTAATTTTGAGGAAATCAAAATAGAAGCCACAAGCTATTTCAGTGAATTGTTTATTGAACAGCCCACTATAATTGACGACCAGCTACTGAATCTGGTACCTAGCATTGTAAAGAGCAAAGAAAATGATAACTTGAAAAAAACCATCACGCTGGAAGAAATCAAGGACACAGTGGATAATATGGAGGAGGACAGGGCCCCAGGACCAGATGGGTTTAACGTCAATTTCATAATCAACTGCTGGGATATTATAAAAAAAGATTTATTAAGAATGATTAGTAAATCCCAGAAGTGTAGGAAAATTGGAGGAAGTACAAATTCGACATTTTTGGCTCTCATACCTAAAGAGAAAGAAGCCAAAACCTTTGATAGGTTCCGGCCAATATCTTTGTGTAACATAGGATACAAAATTATAACTAAGATCATGGCTTCCAGATTACAACATATTTTGCCAAATATTATCTCGGAGAATCAAGGAGGATTCGTCAAAGGAGGGAAGATTTGGGATAATATTATATTAGTCCAAGAAGCCATCCATTCGAGCCTGAAGAATGGAGATAAAGGGATGGCAGTGAAACTCGATCTGGCAAATGCCTTTGACAGAGTTAGCCATCCATTCCTCTTTACTATAATGCTGAGATTTGGTTTCACCCTTGAATTTGTGTCTTGGGTCAAGGCTTGTATCAGCAAGCCCTGGATTGCCCCTCTCATTAACGGAAGAGTTGCTCCACTCTTTCAAGCTTCGCGAGGCTTGAGGCAAGGGTGTCCGCTCTCCCCTCTACTCTATGCCATTCAGGCCTCGGTACTTAGTTTTCAATTGGAAAATGCCAGGCAAGAGCAGGAGCTTCCAGGCATAAGGCTGGCCAGAGGGACTAAGGATATCAACCATGCGCAATTCGCGGACGATACCATCTTAATGGGAGGAGCTAATCAGATCATAGCCAGACGTTTTAAAATTGAAATGAATCGTTACTGTCTGGCCTCAGGGAGTAAAATCAATCTCAGAAAGAGCAGGATCTATGGATGGAAATTAAATCCAAGGGAAATGTCAGACATTTCCAGAATTTAAATATGGATGGCACTGTTAGTTGGGATTCCTTCAAGTACTTAGGGGTCCCTATTTTCAATCAGAAACCCAAGGGTTCAGATTGGAATCCTATCGTTGAAAAAATCAAAAAGAAAATTATAGGATGGGGTATTGTATGGTTAAATATGGCTGGAAAGGTAGTGCTAATAAAAGCTGTCCTTAACAGTTACCTTCTTTACCAAAGCTCTATTCTCCTTGCTCCAGTAAAAATTATCAATCAAATTGAAGGACTGGTGAGATCTTTTCTCTGGAATGGTGGAAAAAATGGAGGAGGTAAAAAGTTTTCGCTGGTCAGCTGGAAAACTATCAAGCTGCTAAGATCCGAGGGAGGACTTCAAATTAAGGACCTAAAATCTCAAAATCTGGCTTCTGGGGCAAAATTACTATGGAATATGCTTAAACCAAATCCTACCTGGTGTAGTCGGGTTCTAAAAAATAAATATTTTCGGGGATCAAGGCTCAGATGCCAGGAGGGGGAGCATGTGAGAACTGCGGGCTCCTCAATCTTCAATTTATGCAAAAAATCGCTGGCCCAATTTGTTGAAAATTTGTATTGGACACCGGGTAATGGGAAAAAAATACATTATTGGCAGGACATGATCCTTGGGAAAATCTCCACCACGAATTCCAGGACTGCAGAATAGAATGGAGGCGCTAGGGCTGAATACATTATGGAGTATTTCCAAATGGGAGTTGGAACCACCGTATCACTGGATTGGTTGGGAATTGCCTGAAGGTCCAACAGAGAACGTTGAAGAGAATAAATTACTGATCGCCCATCTGGCTGGGAACGCACCAGTCTCAAAAAAAATGAAGGACAGGCGTGGCTGGGGAAGGAGAATAGGAAGCTACACGATGGCTGAAGGTTACTGGATGTACTCTGAAAATTATAATGTGCCAAATAATCCTGATATCTGGAACAGAATTTGGAAAATCAAGACGTTGCTGAAAATTGATATGTTTAGCTGGACACTGATGCACCAAAGATTGCTTACTGGGGAGAACCTGGAGAAAAGGGGGATGGCAGGCCCATTCTGTTGCCCCCTCTGTGAAGAAAATTCAGAAACTAATAATCATTTATTTTTAAATTGCCAGTATGCTATTTCTGTATGGAAGGAAGCAATGATGAACAGAACCATTGGGTTTCAATGGACCAACAATATTCAGGACTGTTTTATTAATTGGGAGAACATGTACCAGGGAGATCTCCAATAGAAAAATGGATTGAGAGCGTGCTGGCTGAAATTGCTAAAGATCATATGCTGGTATATTTGGATAGAACGAAACCAACGAATATTTTAGAACAAGAACCAACCAGCCTGGAAGGTAGTGGCTAAAATAAATGCATTACTGGGTGAGGTGGTAAGTGTCACTAAGATACCAAAAAATAATGCTGGCTTAACTGATAAAGAATTGAATTGGTTGAAAAGTTTAAATATTCAAGCAGAAAACAGTAGTGCTCCTAAAAAGTTGGAGGAATGGGAAGTTCGGCTGGATAAATCACAATTTGAGAACTAGTTAAAAGAACGAAAGTTATTTAAATTGTTCTTTGATGGAGCTTCAAAAGGGAATCTGGGAAGAGCAGGAGGAGGAGGAGTAATCATCAATCCCGGAGGGAAAGTTGAAATAGAATATTACTGAAACATCGGGTATAATTCAAATAATATGGCTGAGGATTATGGGCTCTGGCAAGGCCTCAAGCAGGTGCAAAAGAAAGGCGTGGAGGAAACTATGGTCATTTGAGATTCTAGACTAATTATCCAAGCTCTGAATGGGGGAAGAAGGGGGGGAAATGAGTGAACTGAAAGGATTATTAACAAAATCAGATTTATGGCTAAAAGGTTTAAAAAGATTGAATTTTTCCATGTCCTCAGGGAGCTTAATGGGCTAGCGGATATAGCAGCTAATAAATCAATAGATGTAGACTGCTATGATCTTATTGTAAACTCGACCGTAAGCATGGATATTCCTCCTTAGTCAATATCATCAGATTAAGGAAGGAGTGATTTGGTGGATGGTTGTAATTTGCTCTGATTAGTGTTTCTCAGCTGAGTCCATTTTAAAACCATAATCGTTTTTGTTTAAAAAAAAATTTATGGAAATTTTTACTGTGTTAAGAGTATTATTGTTACTCTGTTTGGCTCGTAAGGGTAAATTTTTAAGTATACCCTACAGTTAGGGAATGAATAAATTTTACCTAGAAAATTCTTAACTCTATTTTATTATTTTCCTTCAATGATTTTTACAGCTATTTTAATTCTTATAAAGGAAGATTTAAGGTAAATACCGCAAGCTTGAGAATAGGATTGAGTTTATCTTTCAATAACCTAGGTAGTTGTCTTAAGGTTACAGTAGAAACTTCTGTCTTAAATCAGAGACACATATTGTCTGGAAATCAATTGTTATAAGATTGTATTGAAAATTATCTTAACCTAAACCCTAGGTGATAGTCTGTTTATTATACCTATGTTTATTTGTTAAACTGTATATTTTGTGTTTATAAAGAATACTAGTATTAAAATAGTTCTATATGTAGTATGATTACTATATATTATATATACCTATGTTATGTTCTTGTCTGAAGTAAATACATTCAATACATAAAGTATTTATTGTTTCTTTACAGAATAAAATCATAAGCAAACTATAGCAAAATTTAGTTACATTTTTCATTCAGGTTAAATGAAAATCACCATATCTACCTAAACACCTAGCTGTACTAGAGTACTGCCTAAGCCAGGCGTGGAAAAATACAGTATGGAATTCTAATTCTATTTATTTCTCATTTAGCATATTTACTACTATTTCTAACATAATTTGCCAATTACTAAGTCCAACAATACACAGTTACTCCTTTCTTCATAAACCCTACTTAAATACTAACATGCCTGTATTTGAAAACTAGTAAACATTTTACTGAAGACAGTAATACATATAATAACATGAAACAAATAGAACCTGTCAATAATGAGGTGACAACAGCTTAAGGAGGCTGTTCCTCCCAACCAACTCCTCGAGAAAGCTTAGACTGCACTTCCTCAGGACCCCTGAGCCTATTTCCTGGTCCTCCTAGTAGAGTACTAGGTGAAGGATATGTCCTTAAGACCTTCTGTCACCTGACTGGTCCAATTACCTCAGTAATCCAAATCTGCTCACAGCAGTAAGAACTTCATCCTAATAGCTGCAATAAGTTCAGTCTCAGTAGTTAACCCCTCAAACTCACTTTAGTAATCCCCTCCATCAAATTTCTCATGAGTAAATTCATTCACTCTAAATGATCACCTCTCATAAATGAGCAGCCTTAGCTGTCTTCAATGGGAAATTTTATAGAAATGCCTAGGTCTTCTGGGTCAGTTTTCACTTAATGAGCCACCTGCTCCAATTCCACTTTCTTGGGGAATCATGACCACAAATATAGGGAAGTTGCCACCTACAACAGTTGGAAGTAGTTTGAGGATGCTGCCACTTGTCAGTGTACTCTCCACCCAGTCTCCTCCACCAAGTGACCAGTTAACACTCTTTTAACAGCTTTCCTAAGCTGTTGTCTCGTCATTTATTTATTTATAAATAAAATATTTTGAATTACATTAATTATTATTAACCCCACTTGGTCATCAATTACAAACTTAGCATAAAATATAACACAATGTTCCTCAAATAACATTAAATTGTTTTTGCAAATTGGGGCATGTGACACTTATTGTTATTGTATGAAACACATGTGGACTGTATACCTTGAGAGAGAAGATAAAGGTTTGACCCTTGGTCTTGTGGGTAAAAGTGTTGTTTCCCCACCTTGATTGTACACCTCGGTGTTGTGGGTGAAAGGGTTGTCTTCCCACTTTGTTATGACTACCCTTGTTGACCTTTAACCTTGTGTTGAACCTTGTTGGTCCTTATGCTAGCGCCTCCCTCTCCTAGTGTGGTACCTTAACCCTTTTGTCACGATGACTTACATTTATTGTTATGTGCTCCTTTTCTGCCTCCTTGAGGTTGCTACTATGCATGGAAGTGTGCCATAGTCTGATGGACGTGTTAGATTGTGGGTTAAGGCTACTTCTACACATTTTAAAGGAGCTTCTATTACTTATTGTCCTTGGACGCTTAAACTTTAACACAAGGGCCTTTGGAAGTGTTAAGTTGAAAGAAATGAAAATTATGTTATATATGTTACCACATTGTTTTCTCCTTTATGTATGCTAGTTTAACTTATTCATTAATTTATTACTATTGTTGTTATTTATTGTCTTTGGATGCTTCAACTTTAACACGGGGACCTTTGGGCATGTTAAATATGAAAGAAATGAAAATTATGTTATATATTTTACCACATTGTTTTCTCCTTTACGTAATCTAATTTAACTTGTTAATTAATTTATTACTATTGTTGTTATTTATTGTCCGTGCATGCTTCAACTTCAACACAGTGACCTTTGGGAGTGTTGAGTTGGAAGAAATGAAAATGATGTTATATATGTTGTATTGTAGTCACTTGAAGCATGTTTCATAATGTGTACCTTCCTTATACGGCGATGATAAAATTATTGTTATTGTATGGAACAACTATGGACAATATACCTTGAGAGAGAAGATAAAAGTTTGACCCTTGGTCTTGTGGGTAAAAGGGTTGTCTCCCCACCTTGATTGTACACCTTGGTCTTGTGGGTAAAAGGGTTGTCTCCCCACCTTGATTGTACACCTTGGTCTTGTGGGTAAAAGGGTCATTTCCACACCTTAATGGTACACCTTGGTCTTGTGGGTGAAAGCGTTGTCTTCCCACTTTGTTATGACCACTCTGGTTGACCTTTGATCTTGTGTTGAACCTTGTTGGTCCTTACGCTAGCGCCTCCCTCTCCTAGTGTGGTACCTTGACCCTTTTGTCATGATGACTTGCCATTCACATTTGTTAACTCGTTTCGTGTTGGAATGGCATTACACTACCTTCACTTCAATGTTTTCAAAAAAACCTACCTACCTACCTAGTCTCCCTATACCAATTATTTCATGAATGCTTTTTGGGATATTATGTTGTTATTATGGCCCTTTCTTGAAAGGGTCACTAACAAGTAATATTAGAGACAATACAGTGCACCTAGGATTCATGAAGAAGATTTGGAAACCTATAGCTACTAAGAAATTTGTATACAATATACATTGGTGCAAATTGAAGGAAATACATAATACAATATGTCAAAGTTGTTAGAAGTTAGCAATTTTACATACAAAGGGAAAAAATGATGAGAATTAACAAATCAAAGGAAGCATTACAGAAAATATCCAAAAGGAAATTGGGCATTGCAAAATTAAATGTTGATTAGTTGGCAACTAAATTCAAACTCTTTTGTATTAAAAATATCCTTGAGGGAATGACTTTAGGAGCTCAATCATCATTTTTAAGGAGAGAAACATTTGTTAACATATAAAACGTAGACTGATATTTCCTTCTACAAATTTTCTTTTGATTAGAACCAAAGGAAATGATAGTCAAACGACAAAGTACGTTTATTGATCACAAGATCTTTAATTACCTCACATTTTCTGCTAGTATTTGTTATTACCTTTTCCTTATGTTGCTTTCTTCACACACACACACACACACACACACACACACACACACACACATATTATAGCATTCATTAAGAAATGATGGTGATCAATTCTTAACATGTTTTATTACCAAATTTCCCTATTTCATTTATGTAAATAGTTTTGTTGTTATCAATGTGCATGTATTATGTTAAGCAAATAGCTCAAATTGTGTATATTTTATGGAGTCTGAAGTTTTTTAATCTACTGAAAGGCAATTATTTTGCCATTACACTATTTATGAATGGTTAAATATGGGTGAAGAAGCTTTCAAGTGTACCTGTGTTGTACTTGTAAAGGAACTTTGTCTATGGAAGGTCTGCATAGAGTATGGGCTATATGTATCATGCTTTCCATATTTCTATCCAGCACTTTGTTTTTGGCTAAGTCCCCCTACTAAATTATTGGTAGAGACATTGTCAATGACGTCCTAGATGTTGCAAGGGAATCATTTATTGTGTTAGAGGCTATGGCGAGGACTCTTCCAAATCTCCATTCAGTAGAGCATGCACATGATGAAGAAACTACTCTTAATGGCGTGGGCTTTGAAAATTGGTCATGGAATCAGGTAGTTCCAATTGTTGAAGTTGCGCTTGAGTGGTTGAACTTTAGAGAAAGTATGTTCCTTTTGAAACCATTATGGGCGACAGATAAACATGTCAAAAATACATTTAAGTAGGATTCTTACAGGAAAAGCTCATTGGGTGTGATACCAGTTGTTCTACATGCCCTTTCAAGTAGATTTGAGAAAATTCTACCACTTGAATGCATATGATTTTGTTCAAGTGACAAAGAATTGTTATGGAAAATGGATACATGTATTTGTTCCCAAAGTGGGCTTGAAGCTTATTGAAAGCAGACTTCTACACTTAGAAACAAAATTAAAGAAAATAATATCATTGAATGTGGAGAACACTTCATTTCTTTAATATTTATGTTTTCTAAGAAAGGAAATTTATTATGAAACATCGTTATCAGCTTTAAGTTGCTTTCATGGCATAATTCGGCTTGTTACTTTGGTTGACAATGTTATGAATTTTGGGCAAAGAAATAATCATATTGTTCTTTCTACTGATGAGAACATTTCAGACTCTGAGAAAATACTTAAATGTGGACTAGTAGTATCATCTCAAAATGAGTTGGAATGTGCATTAAACATGTTTATGGATCTTGTGTCTTTAGAGTGGCACCTTGTGCAATCTAGTGAAGTGAAAAACATAGGTGGTCCTGCTCTTGGCATAGGACTGGGCTAGGGTGCTACCAATGGTGTATTTAGGCCGAGAAAAGTGTTTTAGCTCAAGAAGATGCTATAGTAACAACCACCTTACTTGAAAATTTTCCAATTGTCATTGACAAAGATGTTTTTGACTTGGAAAAGCTCAGTTTACAAAGTGATGGGAAAGATGCATTTATTTTGAACATTATAAAATTTTTAATGCTGCCTTGAGTATTGTCCTAATTTTGGGTCCTAAAGGTATGCTTACTATAGAAAAAATCTTGAATATCTTTCTCATAGCTCCTGTTATGGAGTTCCCAAGTATTTTTGTGCATAAAGTCTAAAGGAAAGAAACAAAGAAAGGAACCACCATAAATATTGGATATCTTTATCAAGTTGACTATGATATCTTCAGTAAAGTTTTACTAATACAATTTAAAACCCGATGGTTGAGGAAGAAGAGGGAAAGTCCTAAAAAATAGTGAGACAAAAAGGAATCTAAACTCTTTCTACCAGTCAAAATTCCCGTAAAAGGCCCCCTCTTGGTACAGTATGTGAAGAAAGCACAGATATTGGGAGGACACCCGAGAATGAACATTCATTGGGAATCGAATGGGCACATCAAATATTGCCAACTCTTGTGCAGTAGTTGTTGAGTCTGTTATCATCTTCTATTCTTGAATAACCATCACAATTTTTAGTCAATAATGTACTTCTGGATAACATTAACTCAACTGACAAAGTGTTTAATATTGTGAGAAGTGGTATTTTCTTTCTTCTTGGTTTGGAAGTTATATTCTCCTCTTGAAATAGCTTCCAGCCTTCTCCCATTTTATGAATAAAATTAGTTAGAAAAATACATATCTTATCCATGGTTTTTGTTGATGGAGGTGATCTGTTTTTAGAAATTCTAGTCAGAGATTTGTCAGGAGCGCTTCAAGATTTATATGGAGAGGCCCTTGACAAGAAGAGTGGGGAAAATAACATTCTGATGTCTTAAAGGAGCAAAAGCGAAAAGTCACTAACTCCCTAGGACTGCAAATATCCAGTTGTAGATCAAAAGGATGGGGTAAAATCTGTGGAGGGTGTCACTCTTTCCACTTTGAACTTTGAGAGGGACATTAATGATATCTACCAAACATTTATAGATACTCCCATTCATCATTTTGCGGCTACATCATTTGGTGATGTGGTTTATGGGCGTCATGTGACAATTTACTTGCATCCTCATGTCCCATCATAATAGAAGGTCCACAAATGATAAATGTATTATGACACAATTATTGGAATACATCATGCAATACAAATGACTATTTTTTAAGGGTGAGTAGCCTATCATATTATTTAATGGGGTGGCTCCAATGTCAAATTTTGTGAAGTTGTGTCCCATTCATACGAACCTTACATTCCAGTCACATGTTATGTGTACAATGATAGTTATACTAAGATGGAATGAAATCCTCAACAAGGAACATGACACCTTTTTTTGCGAGTGGTTCTTTAAATCCCAATACATAATACATCAAGCACCACACATAATGTCATTTTCATATTTGAGACACCCCTTATTGTGCAAACCACCAACCACACACACTTTCCTTTAAGTAAGCCATTGTGATAGGGGCACTCTTTTATCAAAATCACTAAACACTTGCACCCGAGCCACTCTTAGATGGCCTTTAAAGGGCAAAGTACTAATCACAAGCAATATCTTTAAACTAAGCTATTTTGATAATAAGTACTTTTATGTCAAAATCTACCTGGACTTGTCCTTGATTTAACACACTTACTCATTCCTCCATGGGAATAAAACTTTATTGGGTAGTTTAACACTCCACCATCTTCATTACTAAACCACAACCTCATTGGGAAGATATGTCCCATTTTATCTATTTATAATAAGCTTACAACTAATAAGACATTACAAATGAAGAAAAGCTACAAAGCACATAAACATGTCTATGCAACATCATGTTATCACATCAACATAAAGACTTACTCCTCAAAACCATCTTTCAAATAATTGATAGCACTTTTAGCGTTAACACTTCATTTAAAAACATTCTAATTATGTAACTAACTTTCTTTCCACTATTAAAACTTAACAAAATAAAAAATCAAAATTGTAATGGATATAGATTTTTTTAAATTCTAGATTGATTCAAAATTAAACAAAATCCTAAAACATTAATATCCACTCAAAATATTGAATGATGGTTTTGGATATGAAACTAAATATCCTAAAAGTAATCAAAATGGTTAAATCCACTTCCAAAATTACATTTCCAACAATTTCTCATTACCAAATTCCCCCCAAAAAAAAACCACAGATAGTCTAAAGAAAATTAGAAATCGAAGTTTAATTCACTCCCCTAGCAATTTCCCATAACCAAAGTCCAACCAAAAAAAACCACAAATAGTCTAAAGAAAATTAGAAATCGTCTCGAGTTTAGTTCACTCCCCTTTAAAAAGTTCCTTTTGCCAAACATTACCCATGAGCACATTCCGTCCCACAGCATTATTCCATTTCCCCACTTTTAATTAAAAGGCATTTTCAATTTTTTGAAAAACCTTTCGCCCTTTATAGCAACGATATTAAGAGCCTCAACACATATGACCGGTTGCTTACTTCCACGTGTCGGCCTAAGTGAAACCCCACACGGAATATCTAGGGTTTCCATCGGTTTATAAATAGGCTTCTATAAGATAGGTACGAAAACCTCAGACGCTTACGAAAACGCTGTTATTGGGTTAAGGATCCCCACTCTCTCTGTCTTTACAATCGATGGAACGATCTGCATAAATCCAGTGCCATCTGATCTGTTTACCTTGGGTTTTTGGAGTTCTTTTAGTGTAGATTTAGGTCTTTTCAGTTGCAGAAGGGTTTTGCGAGCATCTCCGAAGGGCTGGTCTGAAAAACAGCGTACAGTGATTTAAACTTTGCGAAGGTAAGGGTTCGATAGGCTTTCTTGTTTGACGTATACATGTTTTCTTTACAATTTTGTGTTTTAAGGAAAATTACGGGGCTTCATTTGTTTTATTTTGTGGCCCTGAAACTGTAGGTTTTTCTTTTTTTCGGAGAGGGGCGTTGTGGCTTTTTTATATCTAGATTTCGAGAGATGTTTTGTGAATGCTAGTTTGTGGGGTTTCATTTTCGATAAATGGAATTTGGGAGCCTTCAGTTATTTGAAGCCCTAGATATTGAAGGGCAATGGGAGCACTAATTTGGCAAAATAAGATCGCAGAGCTTTTCTCTACTCCATCGAAATGGGTTGTGATAAAGTGGAATGCCAAGTGAGATTTCTTGAGAAGCTTAGGTTCAATCTGCATAGGAACATGTCGATGTGCCATCATGGCCAATTTTTGTGGGTTTTTGTTACATATCATAGTTAACCGGGCCTTGGACGGATGAATTCAGTTGCAAGTTCTGGTATTTTGATGCCAATAAAATCCCTTTGAAATGACTTCTAAGCCAATTATTTATTGAGTGTAAGGGTTTTGTCTGAAAGGTTATATAATTAAAAAGGAACATTACAGAAATATATTTGTCTATCTAACTAACCCTAATTTAGAGTTGGTTGTGGGTTTTATGTGATAAGTCGTCTGTTTCTTGATGCTTTTCCCGTCTGTGAAGTATGATAATAAAATATTTGGAATTCATGAGTTTTTATTTTTGGGTTGAGAATGGGTATTTTCCTTTCATGATGTATTATTGATCATTTTCTTTTGGTAAAAATATGCAACTTTTTCAGGATGTTTCAAGGATTTTTTCCTCTTAAATTTGCAGTGAAAATAATTTTGCAAATAAATTTGCAGTGAAAAATATAGGAGACTTCGGAAGGAATCTCTTTAACTGTGTGTATTTATTGCTGTTGTATAAGATGAAGTTCTGATTATTTTTGAGCTTTTCTGTGGTGGATGTAGTCATGTCTCGTGTGTATGTTGGCAATTTGGATCCTCGGACAACTGAGCGTGAGCTGGAGGATGAATTTCGTGTGTTTGGCGTTCTTCGCAGGTATGATGCCATTTTTTGTTTTTCTTGTAGCGGTTTTTTACATTATAAATTATTTTTTGAACAAATATAGTACTTGTTCTCTGTGTGTCTTGTGAAGGAGTATTAATAGAATCAATTAGAAGTTGTAGGTCTTCTGAGTCTGAGTTGATTCAGGGCTGGGTCTTCCAAGTATGAATTGATAACAAGATACACACATAAGTCAGGTTGTTTCGGTGGGTATTTAAAATTAGACTCGTTTGTTTGACTTTCGAGCCAAGATAAACATAGTCAGATTGATTTGGTGAGCTATTTGAGCCAAACTCAACAGTTGGACTGTGTCGAGCCAAACAAACTCTATTGTTGGACTTGCGAGCCAAACACGTTGGATTAACTTGGCGAGTCTTTTGATCCAGACTCAATTGTTTATTTCTAAGCCAACCAAAACTAGTGAGTCTTTCTCAGTTGCCTCTGATTTGGTTTCCAAGTCGAGTAAGGTAACTTTGTTTGTGACTATTGTAGCCATTAATAGATTTTTCCCCAATGTCTTATTGTGCAGGAGGAAGTAAAGTTGCTCTCTTTTCTTTAGGTTTTCGATTACTTTTCATAAAGAGTGTAGTCTATGGGAGTTACATGAGCAATCTAGTGTTTATTATGAATATTTAAATTTAATTTGTTACTTTTTAGCATGGTGTGTGATTACTAATCATGTCATAATGTGTTTTGGAGATCCATAAGGTGTTTTTAACGAATATGTTTATGAGACCCACTACTCTTTATTAAGGTGTTTTTAATGAGTAGCAATTCATTATTGATTTCTAGTGGGTTTAAGCTTTGGGCGCCGTAATGTGTGATTTATAAATATGTGACATGTTTGTTACTTTCTCTCTTGGTTTGGAAACCCCTCTTTACATATTACATAAGTCTCTTTTGTGACTTCTTTAGTGTATGGCTAATTAATTAACACATTTTGTTGACCTGTGCAGTGTCTGGGTTGCACGAAAGCCCCCAGGCTATGCCTTCATTGAGTTTGACGATCGCCGGGATGCTGTAGATGCTATTCGTGCATTGAATGGTAAGAGTTGTACCATTCTGATTGTTTGAATTTGTTTTCAAGCAATGATTACAGAGAATGCTTGCTAGCTTGTTACATGTGTTACCTGTGGCTGGTTTTGATGTTACAGGGAAGAATGGTTGGCGTGTTGAAATGTCCCGGAGTTCAAGAGGAGGAGGAGGAGGAGGAGGAGGTGGCGGTGGAGGTGGTGGTCGTGGCCGTGGTGGAGGAGATGATTTGAAGTGTTATGAATGTGGTGAGCCTGGCCATTTTGCACGAGAATGCCGTTTGCGTATAGGTCCTGGGGGTTTAGGAAGTGGTCGCCGTCGGAGCCCTAGTCCTCGATATCGACGCAGTCCAAGCTATGGGCGTAGGTAAATACATAATTGGATCTGATAGCTTTAGATTTATCGTTTCTTATTTGTTGTTGATTTCAAGGTGTTAGAATAGTTGTTTTGCGTAATTAACAGAAATGCGGTTTAAGCAATAATATAAATTGAGAATTATCATCTTTCTCCAGACTTATGTACTTGTTTGATTTCATTCATATATCTAACATGTGGCTGTAATTGTATGCTTGTTGTATTCGTGTATTTGTGTTTGGATATTCCATTTGGGATTTTTTCTGGGTTGTTGGTTTGCTTCTGTACATGCTCATTGGATGGACCCTGGACGGTTACCTTGACTTGGATGGAATGATTGTGGATGACTTGTCTCGCCAATAAACAATGTAAGATATTAAAGCCTGTTATGATTATGATTATTTAGCATGAGATTCTATATGTGGTCCTGGTTTTTGTGATGATCTGGCAACTGCGACACCACGTTCAAGTTGTGGTCAGAGTAGTGATAATCGGTAACTACAGTGACAGTCCAGGTTATGGTAGCAGGAGCTATGGGAGAAGAATTCGGAGCCCATCCTATAGCCCCTATGATGGAGGTTATGGGGATGGGTATAGGTATGGCAGGTAAGGCTGAACAGTCTGGTTTCGAGCTGAAGCGAATGCCCAATGCCCGACAGAAGGCATATGAGCTATATGAATGAAAAAATGAACTGTTATAGGTCACTGCTATTATGCTGCTATCAAGGGTTCCAATCTCGTTTTTAGGGTCCTAATAAGTTCCATTGCTCCACTGTACAGGAGCCGCAGTCCTCGTAGGAGTCGCTCTCCAAGACGTCGCAGCTACACACCTAAACGTGGACGAAGTATCAGCAGGTCACCTCCACCTCGTCGTGATCGTCGTGTTTCCCCTTATGCTAATGGGTATGTGTTTTTTAACATTCTTTCTATAAATTTTAAGTTATAAATAATTTTTGCTTGAAAGCTAAAAATTTAGAGTTGGTTATTGCAGAAGTCCCATTGGTAGAGATCGACGTCGAAGTCGCAGCTGAAGACTGTCAGAAGCATTTTCTCTTAGATTGAGATGAATTGTTTTACGGCATGATGTGTATTATATTGTCCTTTAATGGGTTGGATCATTGGAGAATGAAAATATGGACAATATTCAGTCTGCATGCAGCTGCTCTGTTGGATATTTGGCAGTTTTGTTATCACACGTGGCACATTGTTTGTTAGTTATCAGCTCGTTCCTAACTAAATGGCTCGACAGAAAGATAGGCTGCTTGATATAGAGTTGGACTCTGATCCAGCCTATTTCTTCGGTATCCACTGTAGATGGTCTCATCGGCTGCCTGCTATTTGGATAAGTTTCTTTCCTGTTTTTGCCTTTTGTTTTTCATTTGAACATTAATCTTTTATAATGACAGAAGTACGGTTTACTGTTTTTAGCCTGACATTTAAAATAAGTATAATGGTTACAGTTTGTTGGTATGAGAAAATGTTGAGAGTAATCTCACTCAGGCCTTTAACTTTGTTTCTGTGTTATGAGGTGTGGTTTTGCTAAAAACGGCATGGCACGGTACTGCTCCGCACCTCCTCCCTGCCTGGGTAGTCTGCCTCTTCGTCCCATGTCATCTCCTGGATAGTGTTCCTCTTCGGTCCTTCTGGTTTCCTCATTTGCATCACTACTGCAATTCGATGACCACAGATAATGGAAGTTTGGTTATCTTCATGACTAGGGCTCTTCAACGAAATATTACTGCTTGCAATGAGACTTCAACAAAATTATACTACTTGCACTGTGACTTCAACAAAATATTACTGCTTGCTCTGTCACCTTATATGGCTGCGGAAGTACTGGAATGAGGAGGTAGATGCATAATGTATTCTCAAAATGAGCATAAGTTATTTTTAAGTAATTATGTTTGGAATCAAGGATCCCATTTTTGTTTGTTAATACTACCCTCGTGACCATATCAATCAAGAAATAAGAAATTTCTAGGCTATAGGTAATCAATTGTTATCTGACATTTCATTATGACGTAGAAATGCTATCTTTACATGAAAGTCCAATTGAGAGAACAGATCAACTAATGTTTCTCTAGCTTTAATTTAAGGCTCTGTTAACAAATAGTGATATGCCTTAAGCCAAAGTCACTTTAAGAATTGCCTGCATGAAAGATTCCGTAGCCAAAAATTGAATATTCATGTAGTTGGTAGCGTTGAGATGTACTTTCCATATTTTGGAATACTGTTGATTTGGTAGACACTCGATTCAGTAATACCAGTATTTCGCAGTTATGGGGCCATCGCTACAAACTCTAAAATGGAAAGTATTTCGCAGTTATGGGGCCATCGCTACAAACTCTAAAATGCCACTGGAGTGGTTTACTTCCTTGCGCACGAAACTCTGCTATCTTCCCAGTTCTTGAATATACCTGATCATTGGCAGTTCATAGAATTGACATTTTTTTGGCGTACTCCTTGCAACACCATGACATTGGCAGTACAGTATTTTGACATATTGCTTTTTGGCTACTCCAGGGCATGATCTGATGTGTTGGACAGCTAGTTTCACTTCATTATAGTGCTTTGAGAAACCGCTCGGTTATGTTTTGTCATGGGGATGGGATAGAGTTTGTTTTGTCTGCTGCATAGGTTATTTAATTATGCAAATCTTTGTAATATTCAAGACGCTAAAAAGTCACTTGTTTGGTATTTGTATAGTATCTTTTTTTTTAATGTTGATCCACTGCAGTACAAAGTATTATTCTCGTATTTATTTTGGAAACTTAAAATACACTGTTTATTAGCTATAACATGCAGTGCTTTGTATTTGCGATAATGGGTATTCATATGATAACTGACCGTCCTTAGAAATGGCTTGCCTGCTTCAGTTTTTGACATCATATTATGTAAGATTGTCTGCAGAAGTAAATAATTGAGATCTTCAGGATGATTTGCTTATTCCAGTGAAACTGGATACTTTTGCATCATTAGAAAGAGACTGAACACTGGTTTTACTAAATCACTTTTTAACATGTCTTTATTCTAAATGCGGTAGAGGTGGAGAGTGAAGCTGATTTTTCCTGAATAGACCGTTTGAAGATTAGTTTCCTTCCTATTTTGAAGAATTTTGTTTTCTTCAAGTTCTTGATTAACTCTAGCGATTTTGCAAAATTAGCTTTCTATCATCAAACCATAGAACATGGCCATGTCTATTCAACCACATGTTTCTAAGTAGTCTTTCAAGCATGGATTTTGGACAACGCTTGCGCAGGGAAGTGTGAATAGTTCTTCAGTTAAGAGCTTCGAGTTTACCCACTACAGTCAACCCTTTCTTGATAGTGTTCTATGTTTGGATATTATGTTTTGTTGGTGGCTTTTTGTTTGTTAAATCAGGATGCAGGTACACGTACACCTTTACCAAATACAAACACAAACACATTCGAGTGCACATATCTAGGATATGATTTGATGCACATTCGAGTCATATCTAGGATAAGATTTGATGCACACCTTTGCACTATGCTTATCCACTAGGTTATTTTCATAATTTGTTTATTTGTGTCTATTCCCATATTCAATCCCTCTTTTGTTTTAGAAATCAGGATCGGTCCACAACTTCACCACAAATCCCACTTATTCAGTACATGTATTGGAGGACACACATCCACATATTCACCATAACTTCACCACACATCCAACTTATTCACTACATGTATTGGAGGACACTCATCCACATATTCACCATAACTTGACCACACCGCACTATTCACTACGTGTATTGGAGGACTTACATCCACATATGCACCGCGTGCATTCAAGAATACATCCATATCAACGGTTTACCCTTCGTTACTGATACTCAAGTCTTTGCATGATTTTTCGCTACATTCTTTCCCCTTAATCGTCGGTTATCGTGTTCTATGCAATGCCCACCAGTTACTTTTAGGAGTAGTGATTCTTACTCTTTGCACGACTTCACTACATGTATTGGAGAACACATCCCACATATTCACCATATTTTCACCACACATCCCACTTATTCACTGCATGTATTGGAGGACTCACATCCACATATGCACCGCACATCCATATCAACGGTTTACCCTTCGTTACTGATTCTCAAGTGTCTGCATGATTTTTCGCTACATTCCTTAATCGTAGATTACCGTAATCAATGCAATGCCCACCAGTTACGTTTAGGAGTAGTGATTCTTACTCTTTGCATGATTTTTTCCCTACATTCATTCCCCTTAATAGTCGATTCTCATATTCAATGCCCATAATAGTCGATTCTCATGATTTTTTCCCTACATTACTTACAGGAGTTGGCTTCATTCCATCTGTTTGTTTTGGACTTTATTTTTATTTTTACTGGATTCTGGGGATGAATCTTTGTTGAAAGTGTGATTTTGCATTATTCAAATTTACATTTTAGAATGCAAACATAAAAATGAATTTCAGTGCTGGTTTTTGACACTCTAATTCTGCCATTTAACACCATAAATATATCTACAAATTTAACAATTTGAGTAGAATGTTTAAAATTTTTAACCTGTGGTTCAATGCCCACCTCCACAGTCACTTCTATGTTAAATTCCCACTTCCACATTCACTTCCATGTTTAATGCCCACAGAAAAATCGTAATTTACCATTTTCATAGCAAATTTATGTCGTATAAGCATATGGGTAGTTCACCATTTTCATAGCAAATTTATTCGTCTTATATTCATTCATTCCCCTTAGTGTCAATTCCTATGGTCAATGCAACCATTTCTTTTGAGTTAATGAGCACCTTGACACCCTTTAACAGGGTCATTAATACTGTCTGGTGCACCTCGACACCCTATAACAGCGTCACGATTCCTTCCTGGTGGGCTATTACAATCTGGCAATTTGGTATCTGAGTAGCCAAATTCGCTTCTATAGACATATGGGCTGTAGTAAGGTTTACGAGATTTGTAGTTATTGTAAATATATTTCAATGATTCTTAGCATTACAATATTGGTAGTAAAGATTAAAGATATAATTAAAAATATTGTTTTTTAAAAATAATAATAATAAAGCAGGCTGTGACATGTAAGAATAAGAATAAATTGTTGCTCATTTAACATAATTTCAAATTTAAAAATATAGTGAAATTTAAAGATATAATGAAAGATATTGTTTTTCCTATTATAAATAACAATAATAAAGCTGACTGGGACTTATAAAATTATTTTGTCATTCATTTAAAGACTATATGTTAGGTATAACTCTCGATTCAATGTTATTCCAATGCCAATGCATATATTTATACATTTCAGGCGGTGGTTGAGATTTCGACCGGTCTATCTATATTTCTACGTAACTGTTCAGCTTTCTATTCTTTATTTATTTATTTACAATATATAATCCCTACGGATTATATTCTAACAATCCCCCTCTTAATCCGAATCCCCCTCTTAATCCGAAGGGGTGTTTGTAAGTCTGAGCATGTTTCTGAATCTTTCAAACTTTTCTCGTCCAAGTGCTTTGGTGAAGATGTCTGCAATTTGATCATTTTTGGAACAATGTCGAAGATGGACTGTCTTGGCCTCTACATGATGTCGAATCAAATGATACTTTGTGTTGATGTGTTTGGTTCGATCATGGAATCTAGGATTTTTAGCCAGCTTGATTGCAGAAGTATTGTCGATCAATAATGGTGTGGAGTCCTCTTGTTTTTCTTGCAAATCTTCAAGTATCTTCCTGAGCCATACTATTTTTTTCGTTGCTTCAGCTGCAACCACATATTCTGCTTCTGTTGTTGAATTTGCTAGAACTGACTGTTTGCGTGATCTCCATGAGATAGTTGCTGATCCAAGACTCATAGTGTATCCAAAAGTTGATACTCGTCTCCTTATCGCCATCAAAATTTGAGTCTGAGTACTCAGTAAGTTTGAAGTCATCCACTTTAGAGTACTTGAGTCCAATGTCTTGAGTCCCCTTCAAGTATCTTAGAGCTCTTTTTGCAGATGACTAGTGTCCTTCACAAGGTTTATGCATGAACCTTGAAAGTATGCCAACCACATAAGAAATATTTGGTCTAGTTGTTGTAAGATAGATAAAGCTTCCTACAAGTTGTCGATACTTGGTCGCATCCTCAAATTCTTTTCCTTCGCTTGATGTGAGCTTCATTTTCTGTTCCATTGGAGTAGATATATGGTTGCATTTTGTCATGCAAAATTTGTTTAGTAGTTCTTCAACATATTTTTTCTGAGATAGGAAAATATACTTAGGATGTTGAGTGACCTCAATTCCTAAGTAATAGTGGAGATGTCTCATATCTGTCATTTCAAAGATCTTTTTCAAATCTTTCTTTATGGATGCTATATAGCTCTTATTGTTTCCTGTCATCAAAAGATCATCTACATACACCACAAGATACACAACAGATCTTCCAACTTTCTTTATAAACAATGTTGCATCATCAAGATCAAAATGTTCGAAATTTAACTTCAAAAGATGCTCGGTTAACTTTTCATACCATGCGCGAGGCGTTTGTTTTAGGCCATACAAGGATTTGACAAGCTTGCATACCTTTTGTTTTTTTTCTTTCACAACAAAGCCTTTTAAGACATTCTCTTTTAAGTCTCCATTCAAGAAAGTAGTCTTCACATCCATTTGATGAAACTTTCCACCCTTTCTGAGCAGCTAAAGAGAGTAAGGTTCGGATGGTAGCCCATTTTGCTGTAGGAGAAAATGTTTTTTCATAGTCAATTCCTTCTTTCTGTGCATAGCCTTTTGCTACAAGCCTCGCTTTGTGCTTGTCAAGTGAGCCATCTGATCTGTATTTGTTCTTGTACACCCACTTGCAGCCAATTGGTTTGGTTCCAACTGGAGGGTCAACCAGCTTCCAAGTTCCATTCTTCATGAATGCATCATACTCATTCTGCATAGCTTCTTTCCACTCTACTCGAGTAGAAGCTTCTTCAAAGGAAGTTGGTTCAAAGTTAGCAGATAAATTAAATTCACAATCAAATGATACATCCATGTCATCACCTGAATTATTTGCTCTTCCATCTTCATGTCTTTTCAAACTTCTCATTCCCGTCTTTTCAACTTCATCTGGATGGACACTTTCAAGTGTCTTTGTGGGCCCATTTAGGAATCTTCCGTGATGGTCCTGGTTGATTAGCTGGTGGTGCTTCATCATTGATTGAGTCTTTCAATTTTCTCAATCACATCATTCAATTGAACCTCTTGTTCAAGTGAACTTCTTCATGCGGGGGAGTTGGTGCTTCATATGGAAATTCCAAAGGTTGATCCAAAATAGGAATCCCCCCTTCAAGGTTTGGAATTTCATATTCATTTTCAGAATATGTCTTTGGATGAGGATAATTTCCCAAATGATCAAGCTGTCTCTCAATGGACTGGTCATTTTTATTAGTTTCAAGAAAAATGACATCTCTGGAAATAACAAATTTCTTGTTTACCTCATCATACATACGGTATGCCTTGGAGTATTCTTCGTACCCCATGGAAATGCATTTTCCGCTTCGAGCACCAAGTTTGTTTCTTTGCTCCTTTGGAATCAAGGCATAACAGGGGGAACCAAAAACTCTGAGATGCCTGACTGAAGGGAGATGGCCAAACCACATTTCATGTGGAGTCTTGTTATCAAGAGCATTTGAGGGACTTCTATTTCTCAAATAGGCTGCACATTTTACTGCATCACCCCAAAACAGTAGTTTTACATTCTTGAAAAACATCATTGAGCGAACCATATTCATTATGGTTCTATTCATTCTTTCTGTTACACCGTTTTGTTGAGGATTGTAGGGAACAGTAGTCTGATGTGCAATTCCATGTTGGCGAAGATAATCTTCAAAAGCATTTGAAGTGTATTCTTTCCCATTATCAGTATGAAGTGTACCAATTTTTGATTGTGCTTGTTTTTCTATCAATGCATGAAAGTCTTTGAATGTTTGAAATGCTTATGTTTTTGTCTTTAAATAGTAAATCGAGCACATTCTTGAGTAGTCATCAACAAATGTCATAAAATACTTATTCCCATTTGCTGAAGGAGTTGGCATTGGCCCACATAATTCAGAATGCACTAGTTTTAGTTTCCTACTTCCTTTGAAATTAGATTCATGGAATGGCAATTTACTACGTTTCTCTAATATACATGCATCACATTTGTTCTTTTCTTTGGGAATGGTGGGCAAACCAAATACACCATTCTTTCTCAACAAACGAAGACTGTTATAATTTAGATGACCAAATCTTGCATGCCACAATGAACTAGATGACAAATTACCTTCTCCATGCTGAGAGAGGTAGGCATAGTTCTGAACTCTTGCAGATGAACCCTTTAGCTTCAGCAGCTTTTCATCTTCATATCCAGTCATGATGACTTGGTTGTCAGAGGACTTTCTTATTTCTACGATTCCATCAAACATGTGGATGGAATGGCCTTGCTGTCGAATCTCCACCAAGGACAGCAGGGTTCTCTGCAACTCTGTAAGATAGAGAACATTCTTCAACAAGAAATCAGAGAATCAAGGCATCTTCAGTCGAATGGTGCCCATTTCCTTTGATTTAATACTTGACTTATCTGCAAAGTACACTATGCCATCTATTGTTTCATTAAGTTCTTCAAAACATTTTTTTTTAAATGTCATGTGTGATGTTGCACCAGTATCAAGTAGCCAACAATCTTTGTAAGATGAAAGTGAAGTCATTTCATTAATTCCAAGATTACAATGTGCAACAATACAATAATCAAAAGATTTACTAGCATCTTGTTCATCTTTCTTTTGGTTATACTTGTCTTTGATGGAGTCCCACGAAGCCCAACATTGATTTGATGTGTGCCCAGTCTTTCTGCAACGCATGCACTGCAAATCTGATCTTTTGTTTTTGCCCCCTCTGCCTCTGAAGTTTCTTCTTCCTCGTCCTCTCTTGCTGCAATCTCCCTTGGAAGGGTCTTTGAACCGATTCTTTGTTTTCTGAACAAAGTCAAGGGATTCTTCGACAGGCTCGCTTGATTTCTTGATTTTTCTAGACCATTTTGGATATGTTTCATTGCCATTGAGGACATTACCAACAATAGGTGCTATAGATTGCATTTTTACAACTGTTAGTGTAATTTACAATATTGATCTTAATATGACAAAGAGAAAAACAATAACCTTGCAGGTCTACAGTCTCTGCCAATGTGATTTACAATAAGTTCATTTACAGAGAAAATATGCTGTCAATAAGTTCATAAGCAAATAATTCACCACTGGTGATGGTGAGGGAGAGGCACAGCTCTCAAAGAAACACAGGATTAGAATGCTTTCAACGTATCTCCATGTAATTTACTTTAGAGTGTTGTTTACATGGACAATTCAAATCTTCTTATGAAAAATTACAATAATACCTCAATGCATTATCTTGGAACAGACTTGTAGCAGCACCCAGAGAAATGAGTTCTCTGGTCAACACACCCAAAAGACTCCACACAGGCAGCTTCAAGAACTTGCAGCAGCAGAAAAATTGCTCAATGGCAATATTCCCAATTGCACGAGTAGTCTCAATGCAATCAACACCAACAAAACAACATATAGCTTTCACAAGATTCTTCAATGTATGATACATCAGTCAGCATACATTATTCTTCAATATTCAGCATAATATCAGTCAACATATCAATCACAATATATCAGTCAGCATGATTTACAGCATACATTATTATTCAGCATAAAAGATATATATCAGTCATTCTCCACGCAGCATATATATCAGTCACTCTCCTCGCAGCATATATATCAGTGAGCATATATATATATTCTTCAATATAAAAGATAGGTTTTATACATTCTATCGGTCACAAACAATTAGACCAACAACACTCTCCTTCAACGCAGGCAGCTAGCTCAAATTATTAAAATTCCACGCAGGCAGCTAGCTCAAATTATCCGACCTCGATAGCCAGATTAAAAGCCTTGAATGTGGAAAAGTACAAATATTATTAATGCATGCAATAGAGAGCAAGCCATATTGCCAAGAGTAGTTTTTACAGCTACAAAGCTCTGCATAGACAAAGGTCTTCAAACAACAATCATCCCACAAAGTATCACTCCAGCAATTTGACACACAAAGTCACCACCAAGGAATAGGGTTACGTAGCATTGATAATGCCATCATCGTGGGAGAGCCCACATGCATCGAGAGAAGTGAATTTTCAATTCTTTGCAATCACATACTAAAGGTAGCCACACACCAACTTCGCGTAGCAAAGAAAGGGCAGACGCATTCTTCTCAACACATTTGAATGAGGGCACGATTCTTAGATGGGCTCGCTCAGATTTTGCACATGGCTCTCATTCAGCTCATATATACGAGCTCAAGCAAAGGCCTCAACAGGCTCGCAACTCGTATCAATTTCTTAAATCTTTGGCAGTAGATCAATTGATAAAGGCAAAGTCAAGCATGCAGCAGCTTGTTCTCAGCGACGCAGTCTTCAACATATATCAACGCATATATCAGAAATTGCAGCCTCTCACAAGGAATTCGGTCGAGCAGCAATTCGTCATTCTTCAACATATATCAACGCATATATCAGTATATGTACGAGCTGCGACGCAGAACCCTAGCAAAACGCGGGAACCATACCATGACTGCTCCAAAACTCAAACGTAGTAATTTCTGGCAGATGATATGTTCACACAACTGTGAAGAACGGGCTTCCACGCAGCTCTTAACACAATATCCAGCATGACTCCATATGCAGTAGAACAGAAGTCTGTGACAACAGGAATGCGCAACTCTAGTAATATTCACAAGTCAGAAAGCTCACCACGCATCTGGCAGTTAGATATTGGAAGCAGTCTTCATGCACTATCGGTCTTCACACGTTCTAGGGTTAAATTCAAAATCGCCCGGCATTGTGGTGATAACAGTTCGAAACACGTTGCACAAAATCTTCGTGATGGCGATTCAGAAGACTTCCACCCACGAAGGGGTCGCAGCAGACAAGAAAGAAGAGCAAGAGGAGTGAAGATTGAGATTGTGGATTTGCAGGAAGATGGAGTACAATGGGAGATCTAATTCAAACGTTCAGGGAACTAACAGTAAACATCCCGCAACACAAAACCTCATCAGCGTGAAAGGATTAGGGTTTATGATATTGTTCTATACCAATAACGCATGCAAGTAGACACTGGAGGAGAAACGCACACAATGAATGCGACTGGCAGACAAAATGACAATGGACCGGCAAGCAGAATCCCAGGACTGAAATGCAGTAGGCAGGAGTTATGGCTAATAGCCAGGCTCTGATACCACTTGTTAGGTATAACTCTCGATTCAATGTTATTCCAATGCCAATGCATATATTTATACATTTCAGGCGGTGGTTGAGATTCCGACCAGCCTATCCATATTCCTACGTAACTGTTCAGCTTCCTATTCTTTATTTATTTATTTACAATATATAATCCCTACGGATTATATTCTAACACTATGTTTCTTAGTACTATATTTCTTAGTCATTGAGAGTTGAAAACATAATTTCAAAAATGTTTCAATTTTCCAAATGACTTCAGAATTATGATTTAGAGTCCTGAGTAGCCAAATTCGCTTCTATAGACATATGGGCTGTGGTAAGGTTACGAGAATTGTAGTTATTGTAAATATATTTCAATGATTCTTAACATAACAATAACATAACAATATTGTTAGTAAAGATTAAAGATATAATTAAAAATATTGTTTTTTTTAAATAAGATATAATTAAAAATATTGTTTTTTTTAAATAAGATATAATTAAAAATATTGTTTTTTTAAAAATAACAATAATAAAGTAGGCTGTGACATATAAGAATAAGATATAATTAAAATATTGTTTTTAAAAAATAATAATAAGAATCAATGATTCTTAACATAACAATATTGGTAGTAAAGATTAAATATATAATTAAAAGTATTGTTTTTTAAAAATAATAATAATAAAGCAGACCGTGACATATAAGAATAAGATATAATTAAAAATATTGGTTTTTAAAAATAATAATAATAAAGCACGCTGTGACATAAGATTAAGAATAAATTGTTGCTCATTTAACATAATTTCAAATTTAAAAATATAATGAAATTTATTTCAAATTTAAAAATACAATGAAATTAAAAAATATAATGAAAGATATTGTTTTTCCTATTATAAGACTATATTTCTTACCATGGATAGTTGAAAACATAATTTCAAGATGTTTCAATTTTCCAAATGACTTCAGAATTATGATTTAGATTCCTTATATTTGATGAACAAAACCACGGTCTAGTTGATTTGCTTTCTCTCTACCCAAGGTGTTTGAAATAAACAAGGAACCCTACTCATTAGTGACCCCTTCCATAATACAAATATTGCTTCAACACCATGTATCTCAAATTTAAATATCTTTAATTTCAACTATATGCCATTTTCAATGACATTAAATTAATCTCAGTTTTAAATATTTTTAATTGTGACTTTATGGAAAGGCAAAAGGCTGGACAAAATAATTTGGACTATGATTTTGTCAGCATTTACAAGATTTATTGGATGTACATATTGGATATGGGATCAATGAAGATCTAATGGACCAATTGAATTTTAAACTTAAAAATCGTTAATTTTTTAAAACATAATTTTTATAACCAAAATACTTTAAAAAAATAAAAATATAGTAGTTATTAATTATTTAAAAAAAAGTAGGTTTAGAATGAATTAATTAATGTTTAAATTGTGTTAGGGCTAAATCTAACTTCTTAATAATCAAGGATGTAAGTGGTTTTGGGCACATGGTTTTGTTAACCAATAAATGTAATGCTGCTATTATATTTAGAATTGATTTAAATTGAATTACAAGTATGAAATTAAGAAGTATTTATTTTATAGTGTTTTAATAATTAAAATTTGACTTTTTAAAATTAATTTTCAAAATGAGTATTACACATTGATCAAATATTTGACTAATTCGAATTTGTTTGAAATTTCTGTACTATAAATGCCATTACAACTGAATTATACTACTATGTTTGAAACCAGGTTGGAGAATGAGAAAAATTTACATGCTTCCTAGTAGGTAAAGGTGCACTTTGAGGACAATAAAGTTTTTTTTCCATTCTGTTTATTGTATAGTTGGTACCAAATTTTCTATTTAATTTCAATTTTCATTATTTTATTGTTCATATCTTAGTTTGAATCTCTTGAAGAGTGTGCATTTAGAATATATTTGCATCCATTTAACTTTCAATACCTTGTAAACTCTTCTTAATTTTATTCCTGTAGCAGCTTAGTGGATTGCATTGATTTCTATTGTGTGTTTTTATGATACAAAGATCATGCTTTTTTCAATTGGGAACAAGTAGATAAGTTGATAGTATTTTCATTTAATTTTACGATTTGAAATAATAAATATGTTCAAAGTATTTCTATTTAAATGATGTAAATAGCTATGAATAAGAGAATTAGTTACAAGTTTAACTCATACTCAATGTGGATTGTAAATTAGGAAGTTGATAGCTCTAAAATCTTTGAAACGAAATATTGCTTTAATATCCTGTACAATACTTAGAGAGTGTCAATCTTTAATTAAGCAGAAATCAGAAATTGAATTGGAATTCAAGCTTATCGTTCTCATTCCTTGGAGAATTGGAGTTCTAATTTTGGTTTTATCTCAGAATATCTATTAGGAATAATCTTAGGATAGTTTCATTTGCAAAAGCACGTAGACTTTAGTGTTTGAATGTTGTACTATTTTATAATTCTCATATGTATCTCACTGATTGCAGAATAAATCCTCTGTTTTCATATTTTATTTATCAATCTAAGAGTCAGAGTTTGGTTTTATTATTGAAAGGCACAAAACATATCTATAAGGACAAGCAAAAGTTTATTCTCTTATCTTAAAATTGCAATAAAAGTCTAAAATCCTAGATCTAGATTAGGTGTCCTACAAAATTTAGAATATTGAAAACATTTTTCTAGTATCATAGAAGCACTTAATTTGGCTCTTTTAATTGATACAATTTAAAATATTGAAAGCATTTTTCTAGGATCATAGAAGCACTTAATTTGGCTCTATTAATTGATTGGTTTTATTTTGAACTAGATTGTATTTTTTAAAGTTTCATCCTTTATAAAGTTAGTTTCCTTTCACATTGCATGCATAAATATATTGAATGGCATATATTTTCTTATACCACTTCAAGAACTGATCTTGGTGTACTTGTTTTCTTGAACTCATAGCATTAGGTTATTGTTTTGCATATTGTTCTTCTTTGATAATTGTATTAGATTAATCGTTAGGAAATTGTAGTAGGATAGTTTGCCTGCACATATTGTGTTTACACCTCCAAAGTTGGTTAAATGGTTGTTTGATTTTCAGTACATCAATTTGTCTTTCATAGGCTTAGACATTTAGTTTCATCAAGTTCATATTAGCATTAATATATAGTTTTATACATTATTCTTCACTTATAGTAATAGTAGTTTTGATAGTTTTCAGATTGTCTCTTCTTCCCTTTTTAGTTTTCCTTAGTGTTCTCGTATCTTAGTTAATCATTATAGGAATAGGCCATTGAATATCGGGATCGAACTTGGGAGATGTGTCTTGACAACCCTATGGTGTTAGTTTGCTATGTTAATTCATGTTTACTTTCTCTCATTGCATTTTAAAGAGTGTTTTGTCGACAATAATTGTTCGATCAAGATAGGGCATGATTCCATATTTCTTATGTTGGCACCTCTAAGTTTACAGTCTTTCGGTTGATAATATAATGTAAAATAATTAACATATATATAGATCAACAATTTTGGCATTGTTGTCAGGGAGGTGTTAAAAAAATTAGAGCATAGGTAGATAGGTAGGTTGATCTTAAATTACACAACTTGGGGGAGGAGAAACAAGAAGACATAAAGACACCCATACTTCAAAAATTCTGAGGGGGTTCTAGCCTAATGCATTCACTTTGGTGAGTCTCTTCGAAGCCTCATTGTTTCTTTTTCTACAAAGTGTTTTGCTTTTCATGCAAATATATTTCCTTTTTTACAAGTAAGTGTGTTTCCTTTTCATGCAAGTGAGTTTTGTTTGCGAATATCTAACTTGTGTGAATATATAACTTGGTGACAACATGGTATTAGTAGTATGAGGTGTTCAAGTACATGATTGAATTTGCTTTCAGTATTGTGTGTTAGTTTTGCAATAACTTTCATTTCAATTTTGAAGTTAACTTGTAATTAGTTTTAGGTGAGAACCTTTTGTGCTAATCCATGTGTGACATATGAACACCTAATCAACAAAAAGATGTTAAATAATTTGTAGAGCAAAGAAGGGCTCATCACTACAAGTAGTTTCTTTTAAATCCTTGTTCCAATGTCAGAGCTATAAGCCACAAGATTTCCATGAGCCACATTTACATCAAATAGATCTTGAAGCTTTATTTAACCATCCTTACCAACTTGTAGAGGAGATTAAAGAATAATGGACTAAATCAAATGAATATCTTTCATCTTTGGCACCAAATTTATATTTACATCCCTTTTGCATTTTAGAGTTTGATGAGACGACTTTTGAAGAAATTCATAGAGTATGTCAGATGCAGAACAAAAATTGGAGCTAGATATTGAATACTTTCTTTCATCTTTGGCACCAAATCCAAATCAAGATTCCTTATGCATTCCTGAGTTTGATGAAACAACTTCTGAAGAAATTCATGGCACGGTAGCTAAACAGGGGAACCAAGAAGATAAAGATTACATTGATAAATGGTTTCAAGCGGTCATTAGGCCACACTACCAGACCATCCTTCAACAAGTCTTGGCACCATCTTCATTGTTAGTATACTTTCACACTTAAAAATCAAATTCTACCACTTGGATGTGTCACCTAGATGCTTCTAGATTGTTAGGTGTCCATCATATCTCACTTAGATCACACGTGCGGGTCTTTAACTTATGTTCAAAGATTTCCTACAATTAAATACTCTTCTGCAATCCAATCCAGAAATGACTTGAGTCACATTGAAACTCTAGGTTCTAGAATGCGTGTTTCATCTTCTCCTTCTTTTGGCAAACAAAGTCCATCTGTTCCCAAGCTACATTGCCTAGCTTTAACAGCCAGCCTTTGGCATAGTTACCAAGTTCGAGTTTGAATTTGGATTCAAATTTGTTACGATACGAATAAAATTTCAGCGAAAATTTTTCAATTTGAAAAACAAATAGCCAAATTTCTTCCCTGTCCTCTAAATTCAATAAAAAATTAGCAGTATATAGAAGTCAGAGACAGGTTGAATGAAAATGGAGGGCCATAGAAAGTTTCAATACCTTCCTCATGGATGTTGAGTGTACCATATGCCGTTGGACTTCAATATCGGGTAAAGAGGCTCTATGCAGAGATGGGTTCTACCATATCATATCTGCACTATTGGAGTAGCTAAACTTGGTCGAAAAGAACATGAACATGATGGGTGGCCCAAGTGAGCTGTTGTAGAACTTGAAGTTCTGTGCTCATGATGAGCATGGGATGATGTTATACCATATCATATCTGCACTGTTGGAGTAGCTAAACTTGGTCGAAAAGAACATGAACACGATGGGTGGCTCGAGTGAGCTGTTGTAGAACTTGAAGTTCTGTGCTCATGATGAGCATGGGATGATGTTATATATTTGCCTTGTTCTACCACTATACCTTGTTAATACCATCTCAAATGATAATGATGATGCACTATATTGTCTACTATTACTACATGATGTATTGTATTTGATTGTTTTGATGAGTATAGCTTATGTCACAAGGTTCGGGTTTGTGTTTGGGTTCGACTACCTTCAAGTTCAATTTCGGGTTCGAATTTTCCTATGAGGTTTGGCATATGTTTGTTTATATACAATTTTAATTATATATATTATAACATAAAATATTAACCTTGTCAGTTATATATATATATATTATGAATTATTCTTGCTCGTTGCTCTCGGGATTAATCGCTGAGGGTCGAGGCTCGGCGCTCCAAAAGACCAAATCGGGTCTCGCGAAGTTGCGAATGCCAAGGAATGACTCAAAGGATCATAGCTAGCACGTAGCAACTTGAGCTAAGTGTGTAGTAGGTTGCTTGCAGCTCAAGAGTTGCTAGTTGCGAGTGTCTTCACTGTCAACAAAGTGTATTTGTGGCAGTATTTCAACCATATCCACCGAAAAAGTGAAAACTGTGGTAAAAAACGTGGAATCCCTACGGAAAGTGTGCCTGAACCAATCACTTGAGCTTCGTTTTTAAGAGGTTCGACGAACTTGATGGTAGAACTGGTTTTCCTTTATTGGAGCTATATTGTGTAGAGTGCTGATTTTGGGGCTAAATACCCCTAGTTAGGTCATGGCAGGTCCCTTTCTTTCTACCTCAAGGAGGAGCCGGCCTTGTGGCTCTACTTACTACCCTTTGGGTGGGTGTTCGGGCGTCTGATGCCTTTGAGGCAAATCATTGGGACACATGGACATACTCATATTTTTCTTTGTAGAGGTGATTGCATGTATAAGAGTTGTCATACCCGTTTTACAACACCTCATTTTTTCCACTTGGATCTATTGTTTTAATGCAAAATCCCTCCTCGTCTCCAAACCTATAAACATCATTCCTTAAAGAAGAAGCCTATAATGTTAAAAGGGAGGGCAATGAGGGAAAATCATATGTTAGGTGTTGAAAATTCTTGTTTGACAGCTTGCTGGTTTAATGAACAATTTCGTGAGTTTCACTTCAGCCGGTTATGCATAGGCTTGAAGTTACTTAATGAAATTTTTCTGAACAATTTAAACACGCTGAAAAATACTAACAGGCTGTAAATAAACACATGCACACCATAAAATTTGACACAGTAATTTTTGGCTAATCAGCCCTGGAAAAACCCCCACGGGGAAAACCAGTTTGAGATGAGAGATTTTATTTAATTCTTCAGCAAGGTACAGGACAGAAAATTAAAGATGAAAATACAACTCATCTCCACCAGCAGTCTTTTTCCCAAAGTCTGCAAAATTTTCTCTCAGCAATAAATGCAAATGTACAGCAGAATCTAACCGTACAATTCCTCGAAATTCGTGCCGATCTGACAGCAGATCCGTACAGCAAACCAGCCGTACAAGTTCCTCGAAATCTGTGCCTATTTATTGCATTCCGTACACAGTCCGTACAGCATTAATTACAGGCCGTACTTACCTCGAAATCTGTGCCAAAATTTACTCAGCCGTACACAGTCCCTACTCCTTGATTTCCGTGCAGCATTTAATTCGGCCGTACACCTCGAATTCTGTGCAGACCTGGCCGTACTCCCTCCTCGAAATTCGTGCCAATAAATGCAGCCGTACTCAGCATTAAATGCAGGCCGTACGATCTAGGGAACCGTGCAAGCAATTTGCTGAAATCTTCAGCTTCAAATCCTAACCTGGAAATTTGACCTCCTTGAGCAATTCGACCTCCTTGAGCTCTCTCTTCTCCTTCAACTTGAAAAATGAACAAGTGATTCACTTTTGCCTCCCTCACCCCTTTTTATAATTTCCAAGTGAGAGTGAAATTCTCATTTATTTATTTCCCATAAATAAATTCACTCACTCACTTACTTTATCAAAAAGTGACTATAGTCATAAAATCACATTTAAGTGACTTTAATGTGAGGGTCACATTTTTCCCTCTTAAGTGACTTTAGGCAAAATTAAAGCCACTTAGGGAACATCTGACTAGGTACAAAAATCAACACTCCCTCTTACCGAGGAAGGTGTTCCGTACCACTCCCAACTTGTCCCTGAAGAAGACAAACTTGCCCCTCCCCAAAGACTTCGTCAATACATCTGCTACCTGCTCATCTGTGGAAATGTACTGAAGCTCAACTGCTCCTCTCTGAACATAATCTCGGATGAAGTGGTACTTGATCTCTATATGCTTAGACCTGTCATGGAATACTGGATTCTCAGATAGCTGAATGCAACTCTGATTGTCACAGTAAATGACCGTGGGCCTAAGCTCTTGATCAAATAAATCAACCAACAACTTGCGAAGCCACAGTGCTTCGCAAGTAGCCTGACTGGCTGCCATATACTCTGCCTCAGCTGAACTCAATGCAACGGATCTCTATTTCCGACTGAACCACGACACTGCTGCCGAGCCCAAACTGAAACAACAACCAGAAGTGCTCTTCTGATCCCGCACACAACCTGCCCAATTTGAATCAGTAAAACCAACCAATCCGACACCATCCGACCTCCTGTAATCCAGACCATAGTCCACAGTACCTGCAAGGTATCTCAA